>PVKM010000506.1:0-104887 GCA_004027735.1 Carollia perspicillata | reverse complement strand
GAGAGAGCGTAGGGTGTTGGAGGGGGTGTGTAGGATGTAGTAAGGAAAGGAGGAGTAATGGGAGAAAAGGCTGCAGGAGGGGTACAGGGGTTACTGGAGGCACTTGGGTTTGTGGCTGGACTCAGGATGCCAAAGAGCAAGCGCTTGAGGGGCTTGAAGTGAGGAAGGATCCATGGGATCCATGAGGACCTGTGGGGGATCCTGGTCTTTTAAGTTCTGTGAGTTGATGGACACCAGCATGCCATCAATCCATACATTATTAGGTCAGGCTTAGTGCTGGGCGTGATCAGGCCAAAGCCCTGGAGACTGGTTAGGTGTACTGACCATCTTGGGAGGTGCTGGAAGTGGATGTGGCAGGAGTCCTACCTGAGCTGTGTTCCAGCTACTATGGTGAGGGCCCCGCCTCTGTGTGCAAAACACTGTGACTTTCAGGTCTGTAACACTCACGTCTGGTCTATATCTCTCCCCTAGATCCTGCCTGGTCTCTATATTGGCAACTTCAAAGGTGAGTTGGTTTTGTTTTGTTTTTGTGTTTTTGTATTATTGTGGTAAAATATAAAATATGCCATTTTAATTATTTTAAGTGTACAATTCAGTGGCATTAACTGCATTCACATTCCTAACTATACCACCATCCATCTCCACAACTTTTTCATCTTCCACAACTGAAACTTAGTACTTCTCATACCCATTTAGTACTGATGATAATACCCATTAAACACTACCTCTTCATCACCACCCCTAGCCCCTGGAAAGCACCATTCTATTTCTGTCTCTATGAATATGACTACTCCAGGAACTTTATATAAGTGGAATCATACTGTATTTGTCCTTTTGTGTCTGGCTGGTTTTGCTTGGCATAATGTCCTCAAGGTGCATCCATATTGTAACATGTGTCAGAATTTCCTTTTTAAGGCTGCATAATACTCCATTTTATGTATATACCTCATTTTGTTTATTCATTCATCTGTTGATAGACATTTGGATTGCTTCCACCCAAAGGTAAGTTTGCTTTTTAAAAGATCATCAGCTTTAGCCTTCTCACACATGGTTGAGCCAAGGTGTAAACTCGGTTTATTCAAAGTCTGGTCTGGACATGGGCACCACATGTGCTCAGGCTCCTTGGACCCGCATTCTCATGCCCTGACCCCTCAGCTAATGCCGACAGAGTGATGTAGACTGTGTAATTTCCAGTTTGACCTCTGATCTCCATTTTAATTCTGCACACTTACTGGAACTTGATCTAAACAAAATGACTGAAAGATATGCTTAGCAGCCATGTAATTTATTTATAATCTTTTATCACTTTTTTCTAGTTATTAGTAATAAATTTTCAGAAACTTGTTTGTTTTAACCACCTGGAAAAAATAAGAGGCAAATTTATCTTTGGCAGATTATTCTCATGTTGTGATGACTTTTTTTTTAAAGATTTTATTTATTTATTTTTAGAGAGAGGAGAAGGGAGGGAGAAAGACAGGGAGAGAAGTTTCAATGTATGATTGCCCCTCGTGCTCCCCCTACTGGGGACCTGGCCTACAACCCAGGCCTGTGCCCTGACTGGGAATCATACTTGTGACCCTTTGGTTCACAAGCCGGCGCTAAGTCCACTGAGCCACATCAGCCAGGGTTGATGACTTTTCTTCTGACACATTCCTCTGAAGCTTACTAAATATGTATTTATTGATTTGCCATCAGCTATTGACTTTTTATTTTTAGCTTCTCTGTCTCAAAATGCTCTGTGGTCACAGAGGTGAGTAGAAACCCACGGAGCAAAGTGCATGGAGGCAAAGAGGCAAGGAAAGGCAGGTTCCCACGCTGTGTGATGCCTCGAGTGTATCTAACTTGAAAACACGGTTCCTTAGCCTGAAGACAGGATGTACTGCAGGTAGGAAACGTGGAGAAACAAGTCGACCGTATGGGGTCAAGAGAGCCAAACTTTGTCGTGGGTATCTGAAATGCAAGTTCTCCCTCCCTGTACAAGCCAGAACATACTGTTGTCATTTTTCTGGTTGTTGTCTAAATTTGTGAGTTCACACTCAAATTGATTATAAAAACAATCTTCATGGTTTCTCTGCATAATATTTATTCCTGCTTTTTCCCTAGAAGGCCCTCCTCAAAGAGAATTAAGCACCGGGAGCTGACAGCTAGGTTCCAGTTGCTATGGGAACATGTTAAAAATAGTACTGGTGTTCCTAAATCAGTAGATTTTGTAATTCTGAAAAAGCACCAGTGCTTTGTGGTAGGCAGCCCATTAGAGCCGGAATATATTACAGAGCAAATATCTTTAGGGGTTTATTTAGTGAGTTTTTGTTAACTGCTTTCATGGGGAGTATCTTTGTATTTGTAACAGAGTTTAGGATAATTTCTTAGGAGTAAATCACTAGGTGAGGTATTTACAAATTGAAAATCGCAATAAAGATCCAAGATGGCAGCAGAGTAGCTGGCAGCCCCACCACTTGCTCCTAGACCCAGACCAGAATTGGAATGAAAACACGGAGTGGAGAGTGAGTGAAAGCATCTATGAGTGAGTGATTATGCGGGCCAGCGTGTGGGGAGTGTGAGGCAGTGGGCAAGAATTGGCCCGCCCTGTGTTATAGTATGGCTGGGAGACTCTTTCCTGCACCAGCTGGGAAAGATCCTGAGAAAAACTCGATCTAAAACTGTCAGAGCTTCTGAAAGGTGGTGCCCAGCCCTGTCCATAAGAGATGGTGTGATTTCAGGGGAGGGGGACCAGGTGAAGAAGTAGCCCCCAGGGACAGGTGCTATTTAGTGTAGAGGCCACACAGAAACTATTTTTAAAGGGGCCCCTACACTTGTGCACTCAGGCACAGCAGCTCTGCTAACCGAAAACGCAGAGGAATCGAGTACACTGAAGGAATGGTAGGACCGAACCCAGTGCAACTTGGGAGCACAAGGCTGTTCAGAGAGGAGAATTTGGGCCAAACCTCCTGTGAGAGAGTGACAGGCTCAGGACTGGAAGACAGGAGCAGAATGCCTGAGATTTGCTACAGCCAGCCAGACTGCCTTACAGAAAGGCAAACACAACCCCCACCTGCAGGATTACAGGTCCTGCAGATCAGTGAGTCCAGGCTCAGGAGTTTCTGCTGGGTACATTACCTGGGGTGGGGGGGAGGCTCTGAAAGAGCCCTTCAGTGGACAATAGGAGGTGCGGATCCTTGGGCGCCGATCTACTAAACCCAGCAGAGCAGAGAGAAGGTAGAGACGGGCACAACAAGGCACTGTCTTTTCTCCTGCGTAGCTGTTAGCAACATTCATTTCTTATCCTTCGAGTCTGGGCATAACATGGCACCAGGTTTTATATTATTGTTTATTTCAGATCCTATATTTTGCTCTTCCCTTCCACTCCACTTTACCTTCTTTCTTCCTCTTCTTATTTTTGTTTTAAATTCTATTTTCTCTCTTGCCACAACTTGTTTCTATTCCACAATCTAACAATTTCTTCCTGCTCCAGCCTCTCAAAACCATTTGTAATTGTCATTAGTCATCTCACATTCTTTTTTCAGTTCTTAAAATACCCTTATTCTCTCTCCACTGTTATTGGTCTTTGCTCATTGGTTGTGGATAATGTGGTTGTTGTTGCATTTCTTCAATCTTATTTCTAAATGTCACTATTTTTGAATTTCAATTCTCATATTTTACCATTCCCTTCTCTTACTACATTTTGCTTTCCTCCTGCCCATTTTTTCATTTTAAATATTAATTTTCTCTACCTTAGCCTTGTTGTCATTCCACATTCTTAGTATTCCTTCTCTCTCTATCCTCTCAAAATAACTTCTCTTTCCTGTAGACATCTTGTAATCTCGCTCTCTTTTTTCCCTCTTATTCCCATCCCACCTATATAAATCTTAGCTCATTTGTTGTTGATATTGCTGTGGTGGATCTTTTTCTCTAGTTATGTCCCTATTTTATATATATATATTCTTTTTGTTGTTTTTTCTCTCACTTGGTATATATATATGTATATATATACACACACACACACAAAATTTCTATTTAAACCTAATACTATGCTTCTCTTCTCTTACTCCATTCTGCCTCCCTTCCTTAATTTTTTGTTTACAATGTAAATTTTATTTTCTTACTCTTTGCCTTGTCTCTATTCCCAACTCTTACTATTGTTCCTCCCTTGACCCTTACAAAATCACTTAAGTTGCAATCATTTCATATTTGTTCTAAATTTCTTATAATAGTCTTAAACACTTTTCACCTTTATTAATATTGGCTTATTTGCTATTGATAGTGTGATTGTGAGTGAGGGTTATTTTTTCAGGTGTGTTTTTGTGTCCTGGGCTGTTTGGTTTTCTTCTGGTAACACCTGTACCACAATGTACAAGACATGGTAGGCAGATTGACTCTCAGTCTGCCACCAGGAGAGAAGGGCCCACCAGAGAATGACCCAGCAACAACCAAAACCCAATTACAACAAGAGAGCCACATAAATGGCATAATGGGTGTCAACAGCATCCAGTTCAGGAGATCAAGGAGCCTGTACCACTGATCCCCACAGGTCTCCTACCACAGAAGGTCACACCACAAAGGCAGGGTATCAAAGCAGATCAATCTAATACACAGAAACAAACAAGAAGGCTCACCTAAAAAAGAAATAAACCCCAATTGAAAGGAAAGGAGGAATCCCCAGAAAGACTACAAAATGAAATTGAGGCAAAAAAACTATCTCACAGTGAGTTTAAAATAATGATCAGAAGGACACTCAAGGAGCTCAGTGAGAACTACAAAGAACTCTAGAGAAGCTACAAAAAACTTACTGTGGACTACACCAGCATGGAAGAGGACATAGAAACTATTGATAAGAGCCAAGAGGAAATGAAAAATACAGTATCTGAAATGAAGAACGTGGTAGAAGGAATTAAAAACAGGTTAGATGAAGCAGAGGATCAAATCAGTGAGCTGGATGACAAGGTAGAAAAAAATTCCCAGAAAAAGCAACAAAATGAAAAAGGACTCAGAAAAAATTAAGAGGGGATGAGGGAGCTGCAGGACAACCTGAAATGTAATAATCCATGTAACAGTGATATCAGAAGGAAAAGAAGAGGAGGGGCAAAGAATAGAAAGCCTGTTTGAAAAAGTAATAGAGAAAACTTATCAACTTGATGAGAGAAAATGCCATGGAAGTCCAGGAAGCACAGAGGGTCTTAATCAAGATGAACCCAAAGATGTTCACTGCAAGACACATCATAATTAAAATGGCAAAATTCAAAGATAGAGAATCTTAAAGGCAGCAAAGGAGAAATAGCTAGTAATGTATAAGAGAACTCTCGTAAGGCTAGCAACTTCTCAACAGAAACATTGCAAGCCAGAAGGGAATGGCAAGAAATATTCCAAGTAGTGAAAAGTAAAGGCCTGCAGCCAAGACTACTCTACCCAGCAGGGCTCTCAATTAAAATGGAAGGTGAACTAAGAAGTTTCCCAGGCAAAAGAAAGCTAAAAGAATACACCTCCACCACACCAGCATTGAAAGACACACTATAGGGAATAATTTAAGAAAATGAAAATAGAGAAAGAGGGGAACACAAGTTCAAAGGGAAAAAATGGCAATGAATAAGTACCTGTAAATAACCTTAACTGTAAATGAGTTAAATGCTCTAATCAAAAGACATAGGATAGCTCAATGGATAAGAAAACATATGACCCACATGTAGGGTGTTTACAAAAGACCCACCTCAGAACAAGAGATCTATACAGAATTAAAGCAAAGAGGGAAAAAATATATTCCAAGCAAATGAACATGAAAAAATGGTCAGGGTAGCAATACTTGTATCAGACAAAATAGATTTCTAAACAAAGGACATGAAATGAGACAGAGAAACAGACTTCATCATACTTAAGGAGAGAATCTATCAAGAAGATATAACCATTGTAAACATATATGCACCCAACATAGGAGCACCCAAATATATAAGGAAAATCATGGAGGACTTCAAGAAAGATATAGAGAACAACACACTTATAGTAGGGGATTTTAACACCCCACTGTCAAAAGTATCCAAACAAAGTATCAATAGGCATATTGTGGCACAGAATCAAATGAACTTAACTGATATATACAGAACCTTTCACCCCAAAGAAGCAAAATAATACATTCTTTTCAAATGCACATGGAACATTTTTAAAGGTAGACCACATGGTAGAACACAAAACAAGCCTCAACAAAGTCAACAAAATTGAAATCATATCAAGCATTTTGGATCACATTGAAACTAGAAACCAACCTCATGGAAAAAATTACTTAATAAAATTTAAATTTATAGAGACTGAATAACAGGCTGTTAAACAATGAATGGGTCAAAATGAGATAAAAGAAAAATCAAGAAGATTCTGGCAATATATGAAAATGAACACACAACAGCCCAAAACCTATGGGACACAGTGAAGGCAGTCCTTAGAAGGAAGTTTACAACAATACAGCCCTACCTAAAAAAGATACAAACAGTTCCAATAAACAACCTAACCTTACATGTACAAAAACTAGAAGAACAACAACAAAGCCCAAAGCAAGTAGAAGGAAGGATATATCAAGATCAGAGCAGAATTAAATGACATAGAGACTAAAGAACTTTTCAAAGGATCAAAAATCTAGGAACTGGTTCTTTGAAGAGATAAACAAATCAACAAGCCTTTAACCAGACTTATCAAGAAAAAAAAGAGAGTGGACCTAAATAAACAAATGAGGAGAAATTAGAACTAGTACCACAGAAATACGAAGGATTGTCAGAAATTACTACAAACAAATATATGCCAAGACAACCTGGGTGAAATGAATACATTTCTAGAAGCATAGTAACCTTCCAAAACTGAATCAGGAAGAAGAAACCCTAAACAGACTAACAGTGAATGAAATTGAAGCAGTAATCAAGAAACTCCCAGCACACAAAAACCCTGGACCAGATGAATTTTTCCAAACATTTAGGGAAAAGCTAACTTCTGTCCATCTCAAACTATTCCAAAAAATTCAAGAAGAGGGAAGACACCCAAACTCTTTTTATGAGGCCAGGGAAGACATAACAAAGAAGGAAAACTATAGGCCAATATCGCTGATGAACATAGATGCTAAAATCTTCAACAAAATATTTGCAATCTGGATCCAGTAGTACATTAAAAAGATCATCCATCATGGTCAAGTGGGATTCATCCCAGGAATGCAAGCATGTTACAGTATTCACCAATCAATAAATGTAATACACCACATAAACAAAATGAAAGTTAAAAATCACATGATTATATCAATAAATGCTCAAAAAGCATTGATAAAGTGCAGCACCCAGTTATGATGAAAAATATTCAGCAAGGTCAGAATAGAAGGAGCATATTTCAACATAATAAAGGCCATATATGGGAAACCTGCAGCCAATGTCATACTCAACAGGCAAAAACTAAAAGCTTTCCCTCTAAGATCAGGAATAAGGCAAGGGTATCCACTTTTACTATTTCTATTCAACATAGTACTGGAAGTTCTAGCCACAGTGATCAGACAAGAAAAAGAAGTAAAAGGCATCTAAATTGGAAAGGAGGAAGTACAACTGTCACTGTTTGCAGATGACATGGTAGTGTACATAGAAAACCCTATAGTTCAACAAAAAAACTACTAGACCTAATAAGGGAATTTGGCAAAACAGTTGGATACAGAGTCAATATTCAGAAATTGAAAGCCCTTTTGGACATAAAGAATGAAATATCAGAAACAGAAACTGGGAAAAAATTCCATTTACCATAGCGACAATAAAAATAAAGTACCTAGGAATAAACCTAACCAAGGAGGTAAAAGACCTGTACTCAGAAAACTACACAACGCTAAAGAAATAAATGAAGGAAGACACAAATAAATGGAAGAATATACCATGTTCATGGGTTGGAAGAATTAATATCATCAAAATGTCCATACTACCCAAAGTAATTTATAGATTCAATGCAATTCCTATTAAGATACCAATGACATATTTCACAGATATAGAACAAACATTTCAAAAATTTATAGGGAATGATCCCAAATACCCTCAGCAATCTTGAGAAAGAAGAACAAAGTAAAAGGAATCACAATATCTGATATTAAACTATATTATAAGGCCACTGTAAACAAAACAGTCTGGTACCAGCATAAAAACCGATACATAGATTGATGGAACAGAGTAGAGAGTGCAAAAATAAACCCATGTCTCCGTGGCCAATCAATATTAAACAAAGGGCACAGAAGCATAAAATGGAGTAAACATAGCCTGTTCTATAAATGGTATTGGGAGATATGGGCAGGTATGTGCAAAAAAAAAATAACACTAGACCATCAAGTTACACCATACCCCAGAATAAACTCAAGATGGATAAAAAATTTCAGTATAAGTTGTGATACCATAAAAGTCCTAGAGGAAATCAGGTAAAGAGTTTCCATATCCCACACAGCAACTTTTTCACCATTATATCTCCTAGGGCAAGGGATTTAAAGGAAAGAATAAACAAATGGGAGTATATCAAATTAAAAAGCTTCTTCATGCTAATGAAAACATCAGAAAGATTAAAAGGGGACCAACCGTATGGGAAAACATAATTGCCAGTGATACTTAGGACAAGAGTTTAATCTCCAAAATATATAAAGAACTCCTAGGACTCAACCCCAGGAAGACAAAAAATCCAATTTAAAATGGGCAAAGGACTTGAAGAGACACTTCTCTAAGGAGGACATACAGAGGGCCCATATACATATGAAAGAATGGTCAACATCACTAGCTGTCAGAGAGCTGCAAGTTAAATCCATAATGGGATACCACCTCACACAGGTCAGAATGACCATCATTAATGAATCAACAAACAACAAGTACTGATGAGGATGTGGAGAAAAGGGAACCCTAGTGCACTTTTGGTGGGAATGCAGACTGGTGCAGCCACTGTGGAAAATAGTGTGGAATTTCCTCAAAAAAACTAAAAATGGAACTGCCTTTTGATCTAGTGATTTCACTGCAGATATTATACCCTCAGAATCCTGAAACACCCATTCAGTAGAACCACTGCCCCTCAATGTTCATAGCAGTGTTATTTACAAAAGGGGGCTCCTGGAAACAGCCTAAGTGCCCATCAGTAAATGAGTGGATCAAAAAAATGTGGTACATTTACACAATGGAATACTATGCAGCAGAAAGAAAGAAGGAGCTCCTACCCATTGCAACAGCATGGATGGAACTGGAAAGCATTATGTTAAGTGAAGTAAGCCAGGCGATGATAGACAAATACCATATGATCTCACCTATAAGCAGAACCTAATCAACAAAACCAACAAGTAAGCAAAATATAATCAGAGACAGTGAAATTAAGAACAAACTGACAGTAGCCAGAGGGGAGGTGGCGGGGGATACTGAGGGGTAAGAGGGAAGGGTTTCCAGGAACATGTATAAAGGACCCATGGACAAAACCAAAAGGACAGTATTATCAAAGGTGTGAAGTGGGGATGGCTGTGGTGGTGGGGAAATGTAGACAACTGTATATCAACAACCTTGAGAATATTTACACAATGTGGTAAGTTTTAGTACATTTACACAATGGAGTACTACACAGCAGAAAGAAGAAACGCATACCCTTTGAGACAGCATACATGGAACTGGAGACTATTTTAAGTGAAATAAGCCAGGCGGTGAAAGACAAATACCATATAATCTTACCAATAACAGGAAACTAATGAACAAAACAAACAAGTAAAATAGATCCAGAGACATGAAAATAAGGAACAAACTGACCAGAGGGGTGGGGTGAGGGGGATAATGGGGAAAGAAAGGGAAGATTCTAGTTAAGGAACACATATTAGGGAACCAGGAACATGGACAACAGGGTGGGGAATGACTGGGAGAGGCGGTGGGCGAGACAGGAGAGAACATGGGTCGGGGGGACTGGGACAGCTATAATTGAACTAGAATAAAATAAAATAAAAATTGTAATAAATATCAACCAAATTAAATACCGTATTTTGGGACTATAAGATGCACTTTCTCCCCCCCCCCCCCCGGCAAATTTGGTTGTTAATGCTACTGTTGAGTTCTGTTTACATTTACATTGGTGAAATATTATGTTATTTATGTTGTTAAATATTTTACCACATTTTTGGTTCAAAATTTTTGTTTCCTATTTCCCTCCTCTAAAACCTAGGTGAGTCTTATAGTCCAAAAAATATGGTACTTCCGCCAATAGTTTGTGAAAGTTTTATCTTTACACATAAAAGTTTACTTTCTTAGAAGGCACTCCTACCCTATGCAACAGCATGGATGGAAATGGAAAGCATTATGCTAAGTGAAATAAGCCAGGCGGTAAAAAACAAATACCATATGATCTCACCTTTAACAGAAACCTAAACAACAAAACAAACAAGCAAGCAAAATATAACCAAAGACATTGAAATAGAAAACGGGATGACAGTAACCAGAGGAGAGAGGGGAGGAAATGTTAGGGGAAAAGGGGAAGGGATCACAGGAACAAATATAAAGGACATATGAACAAAAACTAATGGGGAGCACTGGGCGGTGGACCGGGATGGGAGTAAAAGACAGAAAACTGTACTTGAACAACAGCTAAAATTAAAAAAAGGTTTACTTTCTTATGGAAGGGCATTGTGTACAACTTCACGGAAATATTTAAAACTTTTTTTGTACTAAAATCTGTACCTGTTTTCTAAATATCAAGTGACGTGGGAATCCTTCACAGTTCTAGGATTCTTGCTTTGTGGATTTCACCCGTGAGAGGGTTCTGCAGCAGCCCACCCACAACCGTCTTTGTTCAGACAGTTGTTGTTCTGTTGTCTTCAGTTATCCTGACATTAGTATGTAGTTGTATTTTATTCACATATTAATTCACCAAGCATTTCTTAAACACTTTCCACATGTGAGGCTTATCTCAAACAAAGGAATGAGAGTGCAGTTACTACACAAGAAGCTGCAAGGAAGCGTGTTTTATATGGTTGCCTGTGAATTAGCGCATTTGTTTCACAAACCTGTTGCAAGCTCCCAGTGTGCAGGGCACTGTGCTAGGGGTCTGATGTGGATCGCGTCCTGATCCTCAGTGGTGCAGAGTGAGTGGGGTGGCATGGGGGATGGTCACACACAGAACAGGGGAGGAGAAAGAAGCCGTGGGGATGCTGGTCTTGGAATTCAGTTGCCCCACAGCCCACAAGCCACATGTTTGCCCTTGACACTTTAAGCAGCCTGTACGGGAGGGGATAAGAAAGAACATCAGCCCTGGAGCTGTCCTGAGGGCCGAGCCAGAAAGGGCAGCTGAAACACCCACTTCATGCCTGGTACACTGTAAAGGCAGGCTCAGGCCCTCCTCACCTTCCCTGTCTGTGAAGTGGGAACCATACACCTGCTTTGGGCTGTTGTGGAAGGAGATAGATGCTCATAAAACACCCACTCCATGCCAGGTGTGCAGCAGGCACTGAGCAGCATTAATCAGAAAGCAAGTGTGGAAACCCCAGGTGGAAGGCTCATGACTTCTCCTGGAGAGTGAATCCAGCTGTCATCTGTGCTTTAGCATGGTGTCTCATTTAGTCATTTTCTTCTCTTTTAAAATCACAAATAATACATGCCTACTGTAACACAACCACCAATATTGAAATATGTAAAGAAAAATTAGTGGAATTTTTTGTTCTTTTTACTCTTGGAAAGATCTTTATTTTTCAGAGTGCGGGTTGGCAGTGCTCCTCAAACCTTGGTTCTGGTGGCCATGGTCCCCTCCTTCCAGCCATCGAGTAGCCTTCTGTTCCATCTCCTTCCTCCCTCCGCTTCATTCCCCTTTCCTTCCTTGCTTCCTTCCTCCCTCCCTCCTCCCTTCCTTCCAGTGAAATCCTTTACATGTCACTGTACAACCTCCTGTTTCTTCTTAACTTTGCAATGAATCACAGTATCCCAACACCTGGCGATTTTTTCCACCTAGAAAGAAACCCATAGACAAACCCATCTTCTGGATCCCTATCTTTGTTGAGAGCCTCTCTTTTGAGATGCTTATGACTGGTAGCTGGCTCAGTCCAGATACAAAGAAGGAAGGGAGGGAGTGGAAACTCAAAGATCAGCTCCTCCCTGGGCCAAGAGGGTGGGGTTAGCCCCTTCCTCACCACTGAGCAAGTGCAAAAGTGGATGTCAGCAGACACAGGAAATCCTCATACTTTGAAGATGTCCTCAAAAATCTAGAAAAGTGGGAAACAAGTTCAGGCACTGTGCACAGGTGATGTACATGTCTGAGGTCTCAGAGCTATTGTTCAGTGAGAATGGCTGTGGTTCCCTGGTGGTTTAGATGAGGCTGAGATGGTGAGGTACTAATTACTGATCTGCGGTGGTCTGCTGTTAGCTTAGCCTAGGAATGCTGGGAAGTGAGTGTTTGAGCTTCAGATGGTGCAGTGAGAACTGGGAATCATATGTCTTTGAAGTAATCATATACTTGGAAACATTCAGATGTCATGGAGATTGAGGCCCATACCACGGCCTTGGGACTTAATCTGATCATGATGGTAATAATAATGATGACAATAATAACGTTTGCCTGCATGCCAGCCAGGCACTGCTCTAAGCATTTTGTATCATTTAGTACTTCCAGCAATCTTTTGAGGTGGTACTCTTGCCGGTTTTCCAATTTACAGGTGAGAAGAGTGAAGCACAGAAAAATTTGTTCAAGGTCAGGGCCAATAAATGTCTGAGCCAAGATTTGATAGAGAAGGAAAAAGGTAGGAATGGCCCCATTTTGGTCCTCAGTCCTGGTTGGAAGTGTATCTAGTTAAAGGTTGAAGCTACTAACAGCTAACTTGAAACTAGAAGTTGTTTTAATGCATACTAATGTGTAACTCTAAAAATCATTAAATTTTGCAGTGGGGAGTATAACTGCAAAACAGATAGCAGTCTCTTGCCCATCACTTAGCAGATTCTCAAATGGGGAGGCAAAAGTTGTTTTGTGAATGGCTCAGACATGACTTGGGGTTCAATGCCAAAGCAGAGGGAATTGGATCTCTTTAAAACAGCAACCCTCTTTTCCTTGCCTCTTCTCATCTGTGTGTCCATCCTTTTGAGTCCACATCAGTGCAGCAGTTGCTTTGAGTTAGGGAAAAGCATTACCAAAGAAGTTCTTTCCAGCCAAATGTATCTTTTTCTTGAGCACTTGTGTTGATAATGTTAATTTCTAATGCTTCTTTGAATATACTTTTAAAATTTTATTGAGAGGAAATTCTGCTTTACTTTGCTCGACTGGCTTATTTCCCATACTCATTCTAGCATTTCCTAGAACTGGCATTCCCAAGGACTGGTGACCCTTGTCCATCTTCTGTGTCACTATAGAGTGCTGATTTTCTTTCTTCAGGAAGCATGTGGCTGTCACTTCGCCCTTAAGGGGACAGCATCTTACAGGAACCCATCTGCTACCTCAGTGAGGTCTACCCAGTGATGAGTGGGGTCTTCCTCCCAGCTACGCAGGGAACATTTAATAGCAAAGGAGAAGGATCTGTTATGTGTTTCTGCATCAGTGCTCCCACTGTGTGAAGATGACGTTTGCTTCTCCAGAAGGCCAGCTAAATCAAGGGGTGTTGGAGATGGGGAGGGTAAAGGGAGACAGGTGACAAGAGTCCAGGGTCAAGGGACAGGCTGAGAGAGAAAGGAAAATAACATGGTTAGCTGGTTAAGTTTACAAATCCAAGTATGAGCCCTGGCTGGGTTAGCTCAGTGGGTTAGAGCATCATCCCAATACACGAAGGCTGCAGGTTCGATCTCCAGTCAGGTCACATACAAGAATCAACCAATGAACGCATAAATAAGTGGAACAACAAATGTATGTGTGTGTCTCTCATGTCAATAAAATAAAATAAAAATAAAAATCCAAGTGTGATAGTAGTATGTTAGAGTGAAAAATTCCCACAAAATCTCATGTCCTAAGATAACGGTGGTCAGCAAATTTTCCTCTGGGTTTTTTTTTTTCATTTGAATTCTAAACTGTAATCTTCCCATTGATTTTATTAATACTGACTTTTTACAATCGTGATGGCAAGTGGTTGTGAATTGTTTTCTAGCTTAGAAATGCATTAACATCTGTAGTTGGGGAGGGGCCTGTCAAAGGTCATTCTCTGGAGGCTGTCCAGGGTTCCCGTATACAGTGCGCATGATCCTCTAGGATTGTGATTAAAAGTGCAGGTTATAATGTGCAAGTATGTGATGGGCCCGGGAGTCTCATTTTCAGCGTGCTTCCAAGTGATGCCCTACTTCTGTTTGAGAGACCCAGGTTTGAGCAGCACAGGACAGAGCTCTGCCCCTGTGATTTTGTGCTCAGGGAGAGCTGGTGTGACACTTCCAGGCTTATGAGTATGCACACGAGCCAGCTGACAGCCCCATGGCCAGAGTCTTACAGCTGCACCCGTAGCTCATTACTGTAGTGCCCGTGGTTGTAGGCAGCCATCCCGAGACATCAATAATGCACAGTCCTGAAGAATCAAATATCCAGTGTCATCCAGGAGCTTTGATGAAGCATTGCATGCACTCTCAAATAGGCAGACAGGGCCTGAGCTTATGGGAAAGGGCAACTCCAAAGTGGTGTGTCAGTGCAGACGGCACCGTAATGAAACGAAAAAGGAACATCGTCCACCAGGAACAGCCGTTTCCTTTGGAGTCCAAAAGTCAGTGGTCTCATCAGTGGTATAGGGAGGTCTTCTGTATTCGCAAGTGTATAATCTTATTCCCAAACCACTTTTTTTCTTGTTTATCTTAATCTGTGTTACAAAATTTTATTTATGGGGTTAGCTTGTGATGGTGATTAAAGTTATTAAAGTTAGCTTGTGGTGATGGTTAAATAATCTAAATATGCCAAAACCCTTACATTATACACATTAAAAGGGTGAGTTTCATGGCATATGAATTATCCCAATAAAACTTTTTTTTTTAAGGAAAAATATATTTAGGCAACTGTTGACCTTTAACATTCAAATCCTGGGCAGATTCAGAATCTGGAAGGTCCTGTCCTAGAGTCTCCAAAGCTGGCTATGGAAACTCACTGCTGCTCTGTCTCTAAAATCAAAGTAGTGATGTTAGGTGTGCCAATCAGAGATAAATGTAGTTATCTGCAAAGTATATGAAAAGAGATAGCCCTAAATTCCCTACATCTAAATTATTCTGGGTATGGTCAATTACGAAGTTTTAAGAAAGAAATATGGAAATCATTTTCTACTTTTTTTTCTGGCTAAACTTTAGGAATAATTCACTTGCAGAGAATATTTAACTGTCTGTCTTCTTTGTCAGATGCCAGAGATGCAGAGCAGTTGAGCAAGAACAAGGTGACCCATATTCTGTCTGTCCATGACAGTGCCAGGCCAATGTTAGAGGTAAGAGAGCCATGTGCTATGGGGTGCCTAGGACGGTAGTGAAAGCAGCCGTGTCCTCTCTGATGCAGGTGTGCCCCTGCAGCGGCTGGCTGTATTAGTTTTGGCTTAGGCCAGACTTATGTCCATGCCCTGTCTGTGGAAAGGTAGGAGGGTATATGGTTTTTCTGACTGTATTCCTACTGCACTGCAGGCTTGGCTTTCTTGGCCATTTGCCAAAGAATAAGCTGATGCTGCATTTATTTCCCTCTGGATTTTAAGGACATTTTAAACCCATTTCATTGCTTTCAAAATTATTTCCAGTTTTAGCCCTGGCTGGTGTGGCTCAGTAGATTGAGTGCTGGCCTGCGAACCAAAATGTTGCTGGTTCAGTTCCCAGTCAGGGCTCAGGCCTGAGTTGCGGGCATGTGAGAGGCAACAGATTGATGTATCTCTCTCGCATTGATGTTTCTCTCCCTCTCCTTCTCCTTCACCTCCCCTCTCTCTAAAAATATATAAAAAAATATTTTAAAATTATTTCCAGTTTTAGAATACAAAAGAATCCAGGCTGCTCATTTCCTGATTTTTTTGTTTTGTTTTGTTTTTCATTTAAGCTCAGTTACGTACCATTTACATTTGGGAATAAAAGACAATGGGAGATAAATTGTCACTGGAGATTTTCCAAGGCTTTTCTGGTACAGAGACTATCAGTGTAAAAGCTGTAGTGTTTTTGATTTTCGAGAAAACAGGGTGTATCTGCCTGTACACTAATTTCAAAAACACCTTCACTATTACTGTAATGGATGGCTTCAGTTGTTGACCAGGAACAAAATCTGTTTGTCCCCTCGCCTAGACAGAGACCAGGGTACCTCTTTTGATAAAGCAACGCAGGCGTGGTTGAATGCATATCGCGTTTTTCTATTTTAGGGTGGGGTGTTAGAGAGAATGCAGTGACTTGTTCTGAAAGAAATAATCCTAGTTCATGCTGTTTTCATTTAAATTCATATTATACAAGAATAGATCATATATTTTTATTTTAAATCTATCCGTTTTCCTTAGCCATTAGAGCTGCCAGATTGCAGTTAGTGTAAAACAAATGAAGATATGGAATGATACGTGATTCTGTTAGGTGTTAGTAGCACCAGAGGGCCACAGGTGGTAAGGAAAGCTCAGCTCGTTTCTCCAGATCCGTGAGCTTGTGCTTCCTTCTGGCGTCTCAGCTCATGGCTTTTTGTTAAGGTGCTATAATTTGTGTTGCAGCAAGATTTTATTGAAAGTCACAGCAACAATAATAGCACATCATTTTTGGCACATAACAATATTTTTGAGGATAGCTACTCCATTTTTTCATCTATGAATGACATTTTATATTTAAAACATAGGCAGGCTGTGGCCATAATGATAAGTTAAACGTAAACTGGTCATGATTGATTCCCTCTTAAATCATAACATGAGGCTTCAGGTTTCCTTTATTTTAACGAATGATGTAGGCGCCCTTCCCGCCCGCACCCTCCAAGCCTGCTTCCCAACATCATATTGCTTTTAGTGGGGCATTTAGTCGTCACTTATGGACG
Organism: Carollia perspicillata; assembly: GCA_004027735.1. NCBI lineage: Eukaryota > Metazoa > Chordata > Mammalia > Chiroptera > Phyllostomidae > Carollia > Carollia perspicillata. The sequence goes on along the minus strand of PVKM010000506.1, from coordinate 87,982 downwards.
TGGCCCTTCAACCTGTTCACAGTGTAACAGCTCTCTCCACATAAGATCTTCAGGTATCAGAAATAAAAGGCTCCCATCCGTATCTGCCCCACCTCCTCATTATACACACCAGGAAGCCAAGGGCTAGAAAGTGAAACAGTGTAACCCAGCATAGAGACCACTGTTTGCCTAAAACCCTCAGAGCTTCGGACAAACTGTGTTCCGTCAGTAATATACTACATATTTCTTTTATTCCCCCTGTAGCTCAGTCTATAAGGACAAACCATGCCTTCATAAGAGAAAGAGAAACTCTACCTTTTCTTCATGGGGACGGCTGTTATTTGACATCCTATTGTAGTCTTCTGGTGTTTTTGCACCTCAGCTTGATAAAAGTACTTTCCAGTGAGTTCATATTTAGTAAGGGTTAGACCACTATTTTATAGCATAGTACAATTTAATATCACCCCCTTATTGTATTCATCTTTAACTTCACAAGTAACTTATGAATACATTCTTATAAAAATTAAAACAATAGCTTCTCTGATGTAACAGTGGGGGGAAACTGAGGCACCAGAAGTTTTTGAACTGACATGCTCACATTAAGTTATCGGAATAGAGGAGACTCACCAGGCATAGACCAGACATTTCAGTCCTGGTTTAGCCTCTGTCTTGTGCATGTAGGCAGCCTTCTGTCTTCAATTTCAAAATCACTTCCAGAAGCCATGGTCTCACCCAGACAGTGGGAAGTCAGGGTTGTTACTGGTTTGGAGTAAGCAGGGAAATACGAGGTGGAGTTTACTCTCCAGCAGCTCCAGGTTATGCTGGCCCTGATCCCTAGAGGGAAATAAGAGCGGGGGTAAAGGTGAGAGGGCAGATTGTATGCAGGGCTGAGCACCTGCCATGAGCTATTCCCCAACCTGGTGAGGGGCCCTAATAAAGACTGGAAGGCCCTGGCTGGTGTAGCTCAGTGGATTGAGCGCGGGCCTGCGAAGCAAAGGATCGCAGTTCGATTCCCAGTCAGGGCAAATGCCTGGGTTGCAGGCCAGTTCCCAGCAGGGGACACACAAGAGGCAACCATACATTGATGATATTTCTCTCCCTAACCGTTCCCCTCTAAAGATAAATAAATAAAATCTTTAAAAAAAAAAGAAAAAAAAAGACTGGAAGGATAAAGAATGAGGGGGAAAATGCTGAGACCTGCTTCATTTTCTAAGAGCTTCAAAACCTTATGACCCCCTAACTTACTCTGGGTAGTCCTAGTCTGGGGCTGGGCTGGAAGAGGGAGGGAGTTGCTATCTAAAATTGAAAACTTTCAATCCTGTCACTTCCATGAGGGAGCTCTGTGAGTCCTGGTGTCATGAAACTATCTATGTATTGAGCAGTATGCTGTAGGTACTTCTTTGGATCATTTTCAACAAACATCTGAATGAGTTTTAAAGCACTGGGTGCTTAACATCACTTAGCAAGAGATTTCAGAATCTTTAGGTCTGCTCTTATTGTGATGGAAGCTGAGTGAGAGCAGACAGTCATATTGTTCAGTGTGGTCTCTAAAACAAAGGTCATAGGTCAGGGGCTCAGTGAGGATTCTCAAAGGATAGGCTGTCAAACAGTAGGCCTAGAATGTGACGCTTTGCAAAAAATAAGTAAGATTAGGGAATTTAATACCCCTCTGGAAGATTCACGGTTGTGTTGACAGAATTAAGGATCTCAAGTTCTGCATTGAAAACACATTTACCAGTCTTTCTGAGCAGGGAACCAGTTTATCCATGGAACTACATTCTGCTGAAGAAGGTCATGGGGATGCAGATCAAGGAGGACCCTGGAAAGGGGCCTGCTGCCCCTTGGAGTCTAGGGTAAATCTCCTGGTTGAGTGCTTCTTCAGAGGAATGCTTGTATACTTGGTAAGCTTAGAGGACTGGAGCCAAGGAGATGGCCAAGCCTGGTGTTATTACCAGCTGAGACTGCCTGAGGATGAATTTTTGTGACATCCTGGTAGAGGTAGAAGAGGCAGAATGGGAGACTGCACATCGTGCCTTTTACATCATCTTGGGTGCAGTGTTGTAACACCTGGCCAATAACGATACTGTAAAATGCAACCACCATGAAAGCCTCATGAATGTGCCGGAGACATCTTGAGTTACTACACATTTATAGATTTTATTTAGGAAAGACTTTAAGGCACTTGGTTGATTTTAGTTAGATTACATCTGATTTTCCATTATTTGAGTAATTTTTGGAGGGGTTTTCCAACATGGCATTAGCAGGGTCTCACACTCTTTCCAGCAACCTGACAGGCAGAAGAGTATGAAAGACACTGTTTGGGGGCCTCTGGAGTGGCTGGGCCTTGCCTCTGGTTATGGAGTAGAGCCAGCTTGTCTTTGATGCTCCTTTGATGGATGAGACAAGATTACTTTATCCTCTGGACCAGGAAGTGAGGTGGTCACCTAAGGGCAAGAGGCCTCAATTATTCTCTCTTCCAAAGAATACTTGAGGAGTAGATCTTCCACAATGAAGACTCATAAAATTGGTAGAAACTTGAGGACCTTCATACTCACTGGAGTCAGCCCTAAGCTAGCATATGAGATTCTGAAGAGCTCTGACTACATTTTCATGTCAGCTGAACAGGTCCAAGAGATTACCTATTTGACTCTATCACTGTGTACAAGGAAGGTGAAGTTCAGAGACATGAAGAAGCTCGTTCTCAACCCAGTAGCTGGTGTGTGGCTTTATAGAAACCTGAATCTTCTCTCTCAGGCCAGAGATGTTTCTCAGAGTGCCTCACTGCCTTGGTCCTCTAATAGAGCAGTCCCCAACTGTTTTGGCACCAAGCACTGGTTTTGTGGAAGAAAATTTTTCCACGGACCAGGGGGCAGAGGATACTGGTTTCAGGATGACCGTACAGTACACTCAAGTACTGTACAGCCCATTTCCTAACAGGCCCGGACTGGTCCTGGTTCACAGCCTGAGGGTTGGGAACCCCTGCTCTAATAGCATAACTGATGCTCCTGACTGCTAGCAGTATTAGTAGATATTGCCATATCAGTGTGTGAAAGTGCGTGTTTCCCCAGACCATCACCAACGCAGAATTTTATTCTTCTCAACTTTTTATTAGCAGTGTTTTTGGTTTCTATTGCCTTAAATGCCTTCCTCACACTGTTGAGTCTCTTGTCCTGACATTTCTTCCCTTTAAAGACAGGGAGTTAATGATTTACTTATTTCTTGAGCTCCTACTACATGCCAGGCCCCAGGGTAGGTGCTAGAGATAACAGAAGTAAATCTCAATATCTTTCCTGGCAAAGCCCTTAGTGTATAAACAAAGTGGTATTATGGTTATTTTATAAGTATTAATAGTAATTACAGTCAGTGAAAAAGGAGCTCTGTCTCAGGGCAGTTCCCAGTTGCTAGGAATCAAGTGGGAACAGATTGCGGAAACTCTGAGAACAAGGTCCCTCTTCTGCCATGAAACTCTGAAGGCATTTGCAGTGACCAGGCATTTGACTAGGTTTTCGGAAAGGACTAGAGATTTGGGAAATCTGGTCCCTGGCATTCCAGCCAGGAGAGGCTAGCAGACAGAGACGAGACACGACTTCTTGTGGGGCCCCGGCTCCACCAGTTCACACCACTCTCATTCAGTCCTCCCAGAACTCTGTGAGCCCACCAAGGCACATGGCATTGCCTGGTCCCTTCGCAGCATAATAGGCCTGACGAGCTGTTCAGCTCACCCGCTAGCAGGCAGCAGAGCCAGGAGGGAAAAGTCATAGCCATATACATGATTTCAGGAGGAATTAAGCCCAGGCCTGTAATTATAGCGTATCAGTGAAGGAAACCCTTCATGTGTTTCTGTGTTTAGTACTAGACTGGGAAGTTGCTTGCATTTGGTCAAAAGTGTTTTCCTATTTGTGAGCTGTGTCTTTAGCACCTATTGACTGGTTCAGATTTGAGAGGGGTAAAAACTCCTGTCACAAAGAGGTGCTTTTTCAAATCAGAAACCTCATATTGTTTAGTGCTGAGGAAGTAATATTGAGTAATGAAAGATTTCTCTCTTCCTTTGAAAAAAGAAACAGAACTGTCTTTCTAATGTGAAAATTTTCAGAGTTTGTTTCATTTTTCACTCTGGGTATTTAACCAGAACACCTGCAGAAAACAAAACCATTTTTCACTATTAACAAAAATGCTTTAAAAAATATTTGCTGTGCTAAAAACCCAAAGAATTTTAATTTTTGAATAATATATATTTTAGGATTAAAGAGAAAAAAATATTGAAACAGATCATTGTATGTATACCAAATAGATTTGTGAGCTTGAATTCAGCTTGAATAGTCTGTCTTAAATTGTGACTTTGATATTCTGAACCATTTAAGTTTCAGCTTTTTTATTACCATTTTTTAAGAAGAAGATATTTGCATAGCCAGGCATTTATTCCTGGTGATTTTGTTTTATATCTCCTTTAACACTAAAGGCATTCTTTTTTGAGGTGTCCTGGTTGAAAATTTAATTTTGATAGTTTTGTTTGTAGTTGGCCAGTTCTCCTGGTTCTGACATTTATTGTTATCTATATGTCCATTCTGCTGTTTTCATTTTCCCATTTATTTATGAGGAAATTCACCAAAGTAAGATGTTCAGTCTGTTTAGATGGTAGTATTGAGAGACTGAGGGGCTCCTAGAAGGACCTCATTGCCCTGCTACATGTATGTCCGGGGACCAACCCCATTTCTCTCCCTCTGAAGTTTTCTTGGCTTCTCAAATGTAAAGCAAACCAGAAGCAAGCTTTTAAATGGCATTTGAAGTAAAAGAAACTGTGTTTCTTTGTGCACTTTTTCCTCTCATCCTTTCTTGCTCACCTAAGTACTACCCTCCCCACATAGCTCAGCCCAGCTTTCCTTCTTCTGAGGACACTCTCAGTGCCCTTCAACCGCAGGGCCTCTTCCCTTTTTTCTGTAATATTTGTGTTTGCACTCTTGGCTGGGTTGTGAATTGTATATGGTCTGTGACAGCTCTTTAGTCTATCAAGTGGCTTCCTTAACCTCTTTTTGATGATCTGTCTCTTCACTGCCTCTGCCCAGACTCCTAAGTGGGTCCAGGCCTGCTGCCAGCAGGTGTCACATTTGGGATTTTGGTGTTCTCCTGCAGCACTCAGCCTGGTCTGCTGCATGGTGTTCCCTCTTCAGATGCTTGCTGAGAGTTAGAGCCACATGCATTTTTCAGCTCTATTCCAAAGTGAGAAATCATACCTTTGGTGATTTGTGGCCTGTTGGTGTGGGAGTGAGAGTTGAAAGAAGAGCTGTGCCAAGAATGATTTGTTAATCACAAGTAATCTATGAAGCCAGAGGGTCTGGTTAAGTCAATGCAGCTTCATTTATGTGGGTTGTTTGTGCAGTTCCTCACTTGTAAGCATTGGCAGGTGTAGATGCCCTGTTTTATAGAGCTGTTGTGGCCCATAGTTCAGGATTATTCCTTGCTAAATTATTGTAGCCAAGAGTCCCCTGTGAAACTTCTGTGACTTTCTGACTGATCTCTTGAGGGCCCTTCAGCTACCTTTGGTTCGCATTAGAAGCTTGGTCCTGCAAGGAGGACAATACATGAAAAACACAGCCAGTGAATAATAATTTAAAAGATTTGACACAGACAAGACAGCATGCGCAAGGTAGGGGCAGAGGTGGTTGACACATTGTCTCAGATTTCAGGGAGGTTATGGCCAGATCAGGAAGAGCTGAAAGAACATTCCAGGCACAGGGGCTCATGTCCTGGCTCATGAGGGAGAGCCTCATTGACTGTGATCCTCCTCTGGGGGCTAGACTGCAGGGCCTCACCCCGAGCTGTGCCATTCTACCTGCTGACCACATCAGTCCTCAGCCTTCAGAACCCACAGGTCCATCCTGTCCATCACCTTCAAGTCCCAGGAGCTATAGGCCACATTCCTCCTGGCACAAGAAAGATAATTGCTCAAAGCCACATGCCGTGACTTCTACACAGAAGGGACTGGTCAGGTGTGGTATATCCATATTAAGAAATGTTCCGCTGCAATTCAAAAAGAAGAAGTTTTATATGTGTTCACAGAAAAAGATTGTTAACCAAAAGAAGCAAGTTGTAGGACAATATCTATAATATGATCCCATGTAAGCAAAATTATCAATTATATATTTCTGCTCTACATATAAAAATGTGTAAATGCACACATAAGGGTTTTAAAGGACCATATCAAGCTCTAAGAATGATAAAAAGAAATAGGATAGGAGAAGAGAGTGGGAAGGATGAGTCTCACTTTTTTCTCTATAGTTATTTATTTTATATAATGGGACTATCTTCATTGTATCTCTCTGAATGAAGAAAGGTGGGGCAGGAAGGTAAGTGGGTGGGTGGACATACTCTTGATGTCATCATAGTGATAGGTAGATTGCATTTGGGTGTACAGGCTTGGCTGGAATAGGTTCTGTGTTTGGTAACAATGGTTCCCATGGATTCATATGTGAATGTGTGACATCAGACAGGCTACATTCCTGTTGTTCATGGTGAGGAGGTACAAAGCATTCATTTCAGTCATCTCAGTCTTTAAAGGGAGAAGATAACCCAATACAAATTTTAAATATATACATTTTATTTTCGTATCCTTCTACTGTCTATTTCTGCCTATTTCTGTCTACTTCTACTTGATTGTTTCAGTTAAATGAGTTTGTGACTTTTTGAGGGTTCCTAGTTCCCCTAGTTACATAGCTTGAAGCATTGGGCAAGATTTCCTATTGGAATTGGCCCTGTTTCCAATGGGGATAATTTCAATTACTTTACTGGCATCACAAAAAGCACCATACTATCAAACCACTAATGAGGTACAGGACTTTTGCAAACAAGTCATTGCTTGACCTGGAATGGTTTTCAGGTTGACAGTTGTTTCCAGTGAACCTCAGTTGTTTTCACCTCTCTAGGAAATTCTCTTTGATGCTGCTCCAAAATCAGTGGTACCTACTATTATACCAAAGGCTTGCAGCAGCTTTTATGTGTTGAGGTAAATTTGTTTGAAGCCAACCTCAGACTTAAATAGAAATGACTCAAATAGAAATGATTATGGTAGGTATCGAAAACTGTCTAGTAATTGCTGTTTCTCGAATCAAGCTGCATCTGAGTTCCTTGTGTGTGGGCAGTCAAGTGCGTAGAATGCAGCTCCATCTGGTTGCTGACCTTTCTGTAGCAAACTCACTTGCAAATGGGTTCTAAACCCAGAATCTCAACATGAATGGACTAGAAGGGGCTTGAAATCTTCTAGTGCTTTCTTGATTCTAGAGAGTAATTACTGTTTTTCTCTATATGAAAGATCTGTGTTAACCTTCCTGTTGCCTGGCTTTCCAGAGCCCCCTATACTTCAGCTGTGTGCCCTCTCTTTCACAATTACCAGTCCCCACATAGCTGCAGAGTTCCTCAAAATACTTCCCAGACTTTTTTCTTTAAGTCTTGTTCCCAGTTTCTAGAGCGTTTTCCTGCCTAGCTCCACTCTGGTCCCATCTCTCCTGATGCCTCTGTGTGGTCAGGCACCAGGCACATTCAGTGCCAAGTACTGTGTTCCCAGAATGGGCTTGCCTTGTTTATATCTGCCCCAGTCCTCAACGAGAATGTGCCAGTGGCAAGACTTTCCAGGGTCTCCAAACCAAGGTCCCAGGAGCAGCATGCAGCACATGGTCTCCTCTCTGTGCTGTAGCTGGAGTGCTGTACGTCGACACAGCAGCACCTACATTTCCAGGAAGAGCTGAAGTGCACGGCGTGGATGGTATGGTAGAGACTCTGTCTGTTCATACAAGATCCTCATGCCCATAAGCTGGGGAGGTTGGTGAAGAGGAGTGTTGAGGCAGCCTTGTATGACTGGTATGATTTGGTTCCGTGGGGAGCTGTGTCTCAGTGGGAAGAGCCCTTCCAGGCTGGCTAGGAATAAGCCCAAACTCACTGGAGATGTGTGGACAACTATGTATAGAGTGAAGAAGGCGGTCAGCCTGGTGGGGTGAAGATGGAGCCATCTTCAGTTCTCCTTTTAGCTAAATTAGAGGTTATTCCTTCAGATTCAACACATGTTCATTGAGTAACTACCTTGTATCTGGGATTGGGGAAAAACTACAAAGAGAAGTAAAACGGGGCCCAGCATTGAGAAGGGACAGGCACAGAAATACTTACAACAGTGCCGAGTTGCAAGTACATAACAGAGGTAAGGATCCCCAAGGCACCCAGGAGAAAATGACTAACCCTGCCAGGTCCGTCAGGCTTTGACAAGGAGTTGACACTTTTGTGTCATCCTAAAGAATCAAAAAGATTTGCTAGGTAGTTAATTATAAGAAGGAGCAGTTGGAATAGGGGGTAGGCATGTGAGTAAGAAAGCAAACATGCAAGGGCAGTGGACATGCAGAGGCAAGGTATGTTCTCGGGCTCACGAAGGGCTCAGTGGAGCGGGTGTTTAGGTGGTCAGGCTGGAAAAACGGGGTCATAGCAGATTAAGAAGGGCTTTATTTGTTGAGTTAACACTCATCTTTATCTTGTGTAAAGCAGAGACTTCGCAAAAATTTTTGACATATTCAGATTTCTTTTCTAGGACTTTAATTAGGGAAGGAGATGGAGTAAGGGAGATTGATATCAAGGAAACTAATAGGAAGCTCTTACAGAAACCCTGGTCAGAAGTGATGAGCCTTGAACTAGTGTACTGGGGAGTAGGATTTTTTCATAGAAGTCATTTCCACAAAGGGACACAGCAAGGTTGAAAATCAAAGGATAGAAAAAGAGTCTTCAGCATACATCAACCAAAAGAAATGTGGCATAGCGAGTTTTATCAGATAAATAGAATTGAAAGCAAAAGAAAAGAAACATAAAACAGCTTCAAAATATAGAAAGATATTTCTCAATTGGAATGAGTAGGAATTGTTTACTGGTTAGACATGGGGAGTGAAGCAGTGGAGAAGTTCAGGGTTCCTAAGGTTACAGCTTCAGGGTCTGAAAGGACAGCTGTGCCACCAATGGATATGGGAGCTCCAGAAGGCAGAGATGGAGTTGAGAACAGACCAAGCTCAGTTCTGGGTGAGATGCTCATGTGTTATTCCCAGTTAGATAGAAATGCATGTACAGTGCTTAGGAGAGATCTAGGCTAAAGATGAAGATTTCAGCATCATCAGCTAAGCCATTGGGCTTGAATAAAATCATGCGAGAAAATGCTACAACAGCACAACTAGGAGGCTAGCAGATGAACAGAATCCTGGGAGGGTGAAAGCATCTGGCTTTAAGTGGTGATATATCATTTAAAGCAAGTAAACACATGATCCCATTAGTCACCACGAGTTGTGAGGTGAATACACCTTGATTATTACTCCTAAGGCCACACCCTTTGATGGGTACTAGTAGTCTCAAGTGGTTGAGTATAGTCCGTGAGGTTTCCTGCAGTGGCACTCCAGGGTACAGAGGGTGTGGACAACAAGAGCTCTGGGACAGATATTCTGCAGTTCTTTGGCCATTAATCCTTAAGGAGAAGGCTCTCATGCATGGCCATGCTAGGTGCTGTGGACACTAGGTGGGGCAGAGTAAGTTCCATTGGAGGGTATCTGGAAAGCTTCCATAGGGGTGCAGTTTTGCCAAGGAGTTTAAAAGGGAAGAGCAGCTTAGAGAAAACAACCTATGGAGGGCAATATGTTTCTGGTTCCAAGTCAGGGCAGCACAGCATGTGATTACAGAGCAGCAGGAACCCTGAGTGTCCTGGGGGGGTGGCATGCCTGAGGGTGTCTAGCCCAGGAGAGCAGCATCAGTGACAGACCCCTTGGGCGAAGGGTCTTTCAGTGTGCAATCAGATATTTGAGAAGTTCCAAGTGGTTGGTTAAGATCCAAAGCAGGGTTAATGGCTCTATCGGTGCCATCACTGTTTTTAGCCATAAGAAAAGTAGTAACTTGCATGTAGCCTGGTTTACTGAAGTCTGGTTTAAGCAAATTTGCCATTTTCAGGTGCTCATAATAATTCATTGCTGGTGGGGAGTGCAGGTGGACCCTGTGCCTGTCACACCTGCAGGGGAAGTGGTCCAGGCTGATTTGAAAAGCCTGAGAGTGAAGCAATAGCATCTAGCGGGTGTCATCACTTGGGCACCAGGTCGTGCCCACACTGCCCTTTGCAGTGCTTTCCCCTCTCTCTGGTCTGACTCTTGGGATGTTTTGACCTTCGCATGTGTGCTGGGGCAGAGTTTGGTGTTGGTCCCCAAATATGAATTGAGAAATTGTTTTCCTCCTTTCGGCTATCACCACAACTAGTACCGATGTTAAATCTCAGTGTTCATTAAGTGGGGCATCTTCAGAAAACGAAGGGCGTGCATGGTGACAGGTCAGGCTAGCCACACCAGAGCTACTTGCAGCACAGGGAGGAGGAGAGGAAGTGCATGCATCTCAGTCTGAGCTACAGCCTCCTTCCTTCGAGGGCAAATGTGTGGACGTGCTTATTTGCTTCTCAGATTTTTCCCCAACTAAAGGGAGGTAATTTGTAAGTCTTTTTCAGCAAGAAACACGGCCATTTCCAGAGAAAGGAGAGGACATGTGGGAAAGCTGCCATTGCATCATCTCTTTATCATTTTCATGGTTGCAACTCTCCTGACATTGTGTAGTCATGGGGTAAGGCATCTTGAGCCCAGACTTCGGCTTGAGCCTCCTGGTCCTGGAAACTTTTCCTAAGCAGTGTGTCTTAGAGATCAATTCCAAGTGCCCTGGCCTTTGGAGTAAGCAGTCAGGGCCTAGCAATGAGACCAGTCTGACTTGAATGAAATACATTGAAATACAGAGTACCCAAACAGAAGGCAGTTTCAAATATACTGTAAATGATTGCTCATTTAAACTGCATTGTAGGACACCCTGCACAAATGCCCTAAAGACAAAATAAATCTCATAGCTAACAAAGTAAGAATTCCATTTTTAGGCATTTGATTTAAAAAAAATTTTTTTAAACCTTTTCTGATAGAAGCTTCTTCAGCTGTTGCTCTTGCATTGCAATGGCATTGTGGTTGAATGGTTTCCACCAGTCATCTCAAGGCCCCGCTGACCCCAGGGAGAGACCTCTGGCCTCCTTGATAGTCCACGTTCATCTCTGTCTCTGTCTCTGTCTCTAATCTCTATCTCTGTCTCTGTCTGTATCTATCTCCCTCCTCTAGACTTTGCCTTGCACAGGCTCTAACCAAGGTGGCTTGAGACCTCCTTCTGTGCCCAGCACAAGAGGATGCAGCTGTCAGAGTAAAAATAGCCTGTTGGATTGCTCTCCATGGCAGCCGTGGGGCAGAGAAGGTTTGGGGAAGGGCTGCCCCTTTGCAAGAAAGCACTTGGAACACTGGCCAGCCAATACTTAAAGCAGAATAAGGAAAACGATCCTCTTCCCTGTCGTGTTTGGGAAACAGAACACCTCACACCCGCTGTCTGTGACTGTACCATGAGACGTAGAAATTTAGTGAAATCTCTAATAACCCACAGTCATGTGCATTGTAGAGGGATGCCCTTCCTTGTATTTAGGAGGAACAGGAGAGTTTCTGTCCTCTGCTTTACTGTAGCCCTTCTTGTGCAGCTCACACACCGATCTATACCACATCCATCCTTCACATATTGTTTGCCTGGCCGTGTAGGACTGGCCAGCCCTCTAGGGCAGTTCCCTGTTCTGTGTATGTGTTTGCTTCATTCTCAAAACCACTTCTAGGGTCTGATCAATTCCACATGGAGGGTGTGACTTGGCGCCCAAGGGATTATGAGTGTCTTTTCAGAAAAATCTTCTTAAGGGCTATGGATTATGTCCAAGCCTGAAGATAAGTCGCAATCTACAAAGTTGGTAACTCACCCTGCAGTAGATTTATCATTCTATCGTAAGTGACAGGGTCTGATACCTCACGTGTTTAGTAATCTGTGAAAGAGACTACAAGCAGTGTTTCAAACAAGTTTATATTGCTCCCCGAGGAGAGAGCTGTGTTTAAGAAGGCACACAGTCACCTTGCCGAGAAGGTGAGGGTGGCTCTGGCAGGTGTGCACTTGTGCAGGTCTCAGAGCTAGACCGTCTGCCCTGGTTCTCCAGACTCATCTGCTGTCAGCACCCTGCAGCCTGGTTTTTGTGATGCCATGTTTGCCACCAAAGTAGAGGCCGCAGACAACAAACCTGCCTTCTACAATTTATTTAGCTTACAAATTGCATTTAATATGTCGCATCTAATTTCCTCAGTTAAAAGTTTTTTATTGCAGGGAAATTCCTCTTGCAGAGAAAGGAAGAAAGCTGAGCACAACTAATGAGTGAAATGTCAATTCAAGAAGGCAGTGCGCTAGATCAGATATTTAAACAGAGAGAGAAAATATGATACACAAAATAACAAATATGATACACGAAAAGTCATTTGGAAAATGACTCCAAATTACCAAAATGGTTGTGTGAAATGTCACTATATAGACCAGGGCTTGGCCCACTTTTCTCTCCAGGGCCAGGTAGTAAACCTTCGGGCTTTGGGGGTCCTAAGGTTTCTGTGGCAGTGCTCTGTTGCCCCTGTAATGTGAAAGGAACTCAAGACAATGTATGTCAATGAGCAGACATGGCTGTGTCCCAGTAAATACAGTCCTCAATTTGCCAATGCTTATCTTCATGGCCCAGTGTCTGGGACCATAGCTGGGATAGACCTCACTGACTGGGCCAGCATCTTCTGGGACCCTGTGTTCGGTCTAAAACTTGGGGTCATTTAGCCTACAATTTAATGTAATTCCTGAAATTTTCTGAGCATTTTGCCTGCCTTCACCTTAATCGTAGCTTTCCATTGTCAGTGAGACCAGGCAGAGCATCCTGCTGAGACCATGTAGAGTGTGTAGAAAACTAGACATAGCCTTTCAGGTCACCTTGCACCTGGCCTGCCTGCCTGCCTGCCTACCTGTCATGGACCTTGACTCTGGAGCCAACTGTAGGTGCTAAGCCCAGCCTAGGAGCACATGGGATTGGGAGCCGTGTGCTCAAAAGTGATCTCCCTTCCCATGTATTCCTCCCTGTACTTTGTAACATTTATTGATCTTTGGAGAGGTCCTAGGACACTGAAAGAAAGATGACTAAGATAGGATCTACGCATTGAAGGAATTTGGTGCCTAATGGGAAGACTGACCATTCACAAGCAATTATTGTCCTCTGTGCTGGGTCCCTACTACCTTTGTGCTTAGTGCTGTGTTGTACATAGTGAAAACCTTCAGAACAGGGAGCTAGAGTCAGTCTGAGGGGAGAGAGATGAGGTCAAGGAAGGCTCTACGCATAGGCTGGTGGGGGAGGAGGGGTCACCTCAGGGGAAGTTTTACTGGGGAAGTTCTGGAAAGAGTCCTGAAGGAGAAGGGTATTCCAGAGAGAAGAATCCACAGGAAACCTGGGGAGCGGTGGGCAGGAAAGTACAAGACATTTGGGGAGACTCACAAGCAGGCCCGAATGCCAAGAGTTTGGTGAGCTGGGGGAAGTCGCAGGGAGAGAGCATGGAGGTGAGGTCAGGAGGTAAGCTGTGGACATGTGTTAAAGGACTTCGGAGTGAGTCTTCTTTACTTGCAGACAGGAAGGACCTGCTGAATTTGTTTTAGTGGCCAAGACATATGACCAAATGAAATTTTACCTTTTTATGTTTTACAAGGGGAATCTGTAGAATGCTCATGAAGTTTCTACTGCTGATTTCTCCTGATAATTCCCAAGCATGTTTTCATTTACAGTAATTTTTATATGGTCATTTAGCATGAACATTTATTAAGTAATACTATTCAATTCCTCAGTTTGGAGACATAGCTGAAACTGGCCCTGTTTTCATGAGTCACATCAAGTACATCAGCAAGTCCTCGGACAGAACTGAAATCACAGAAGAGGGCTTTCGGTGGTGGGTTTGAGCTGGTGTGAACGTCCCTGACTGTCTTCCCATAACCCACCCTTGTTGGCTCAAGGAAATCTGATGCACTAACTATGCCCACTTTAGCCTTTCATTGAAATAGCTTGAGCAAAAATAAGCATTTGGGTCCTCATTTGTTGATCTGACAAGTCAAATGTATGTCATTTTTTGACTAACCTGAAAGAAGTCAACAGGTGTTAGAGGTTTCTCATTTGCATTTTTTCTCACAAAATCAAATCAAGAGCTAAATCTTGTCTCTCCACTCTGACCTTACCACCCCTCCCCACCCTATCAAGCACCACAGAGTTCTTGGAAGTTGTTATTTGTAGTAGTGTTTCCTAAATTTAGCTGGTGCAGGAAGAATCAGTGGCAGATAGGTACTTTAGGAAAATTCATCTTTAGTTTAGAACCTAGACTTAACATCAATTATGTAGCACAGCTGAATGACTGTGTTTATCCTCCGTGGTCATTTTCTATAGTTATTTATTTGAGATTTTTGTCACGGTACAAATAGTTAAAAGGAGAGATGGCCAAGAATCTTACCCCCAGACTTTACCTGTTTTTGGCTTTTTATGCTAACTTCCAGTTTTTAGTTTACAGACCTGTATAAATTTTTATAGATATAACCTTACTATGGATATACTTTTGCATTCTGCTTTTTCCCTTTAAAATGTTGTTGGCTATGTAAAAATTCTTAAATTTACAAATAATAATCAAATTTTTAATGCTAAAAAATTACCATAAAAAAGTGTGCCTGGTGCTGGGTTTCGCTTCCACACACATAAACTAGGTAGAAATTTTCATTTGCTTTCTCTAGAGTACCACACTCTGAAGAGGGTGCTTGATAAAGGGGACTAAGCTTGTCAAATCTAGCCTCTGCTTCCAAAAGCAGTTTCAAGTCAGTGGTTCCCATCTCTTGGGTCTTTAAGAGTTTGGCTACCCCTGGCCATTATGGCTCAGTGGATTGGAACGTCATCCTATAAATGAAAGGTTGTAGGTTCAATTTCCGGTCAGGGCATATACCTGTGTTGTGGGTTGATTCCCAATGCCTAATCCTAGCATAAAACAGGAGGCGACCAGTCGATGCTTCTCTCTTGCATTGGTGTTTTTCTCTCTCCTTTCCCCTTTCCCCTCTCTCTTGCTCTCTCCCTAGAAACAATGAAAATAATGTCCTCGGTTGAGGATAAAAAAAAAAGAATGCGGCCAGCCTAAGTTTTTCAGGGTCAGATTAACTTTAAGTTTATATAAAAGTGCAGGAGTAGAGACAGAAAGTAGAAAGGATGTTACCAGGAGTTGGGGGAGGGAGAATGCAGTCAGTGCTTAATGGGTACAGATTTCCATTTGGGAAGAGGAAAAAATTGTGGGGATGGATGATAGAGATGTACATGTGAATATACTTAATACTGTATAGTTAAAAGTGGCTAAAATGTTGTGAATATGTTATACATGTGTTATGTATACTTTACCATAATAGAATGAAATGCAGAGAGTGGTATTTTCTCAAGGATGAGAGACTTTTGTTTTTTGTAACAGTACAGTTATCCTAGGGGGATACATTCCAAGACCCCCGGTGGATGCCTGACACCCTATATTTATATATGTGTGTGTATGCAACAGGGTTTGACTGAAGTAACACCTGCTTAAGTGTGGTTGATAGGGTAATAATATGGGCGTAATAAGTTATCGTTTTAATTTGAACATTTCACCTAAAATGTCATATGGTGTGCTTGAATGTGATATTGTGATTTAAAGAATTACACGCTTATGATTATGTAATAAAAAAGGGTGTTATTTGTGCCAGACCCTGTATATAAAATGTTTTGTCCTATATGTACATATTTTATGGCTCTCCTCAGCACATTCAAATTGCCAACATTACTCTCTTGGACTTTGGGGCCATCGATAAGTAAAATAAGGGTGGCTTGAGCACAAGTACCGTGATACCATGACGGTAGATCTAATAACCCAGACAACTGACGAGCAGGGAGCATCTATACATGGACGTGCTGGATAAAGGGATTGTTCACGTCCCAGGTGGGATGGGGTGGGAAAGTGCAAGATTTCATCATGCTACTCAGAAGGGCGTGCAATTTAAACTTATGAATTATTTATTTCTGGAATCATCCATTTAATATTTTCGGACTGTGGTTGACCACAGGTAACTGAAACCACGTAAAACAAAACCTCAGATAAGGAGGGACTACTGTATAAGCTATGGTCAGGTGTGGAACGGTTCTAATTTAAATTTGTTTTAATTTCATGTTTCTTTTTTGAGAGTATTGTGAAATTAGCTCTTAATAGGATCCCCAGTTTATTTTGCTTAACTTGCCAATGAGTATTAGATGATCGGTGTTAATAATGAATTCTGTGTTTGGGAACTGCAAAGTCCAATTCAGCATGCTACCCTGATGTATCACAAATGTGATTGTCAAAGAAAAGCACTTCCTTAAGAGGACCTCTCCTAAGTACACACCCATGTTGCTACTGGTACTTGATGGGATAAGATGAAAAAACCAAGATTTTTAATAATGTCAACTTTATTAGCAGCCAAAATAATTCTTCCATTGTAGTGATTTTTGGATTCCTGCACTTTAGCAAACTCTCTCTCCTTCTCCTTGTATTTTCTCTAAGGTTTTGATTGGTCATTGCAGATAATATAGTTATATTCTATAACTGGTGTTTGTTTCCTTTCCTTGAAGAGAGAAAACAGATTCTGAAGGGCTTGATTTTCCTTTTGAAAAGTAGAAGGTCAACTAGGTTCTTCAATGACTCTTACTTATGATGTTTCAGGGGGAAAAACAGTGAATTTTAGAAATTGTACTTGAAACAAGCGAGAGTTTGATCTCTTAACTACTCCTGAAATCAGCATCTTCCCCTACTTTTAAGTACTTGACTACATACCATTTCAGGTGTATTCTTTAGTTTCAGGCCCAAAGAAAGGCCAAAACTTACTTTTGGTGGTTACTGTGCTTGTTGAAACAGAAAACTGAGCAGTACTACAACTTTTGAGAATGCGCACTTAGAAAGCTTTAACCATTTGTTCAAGAAGAGCCCCTGGGATGCTTTCTAAACCCTCTTCTCACCCAAGTGATGTCTATTGTTTCTTTCAAAACTCGATACAAAAACTCCATCCAAACAGCTTTACCTGGCAGGTCTCACATAACTCCTACTTTTCTGTATTTTCCTGTTTTCCACATTGTGTCATACTAATTGATGTGCTGTTTGGTATTATGAATATTCAGTGTGCATGCGGTCAGTGTATAGAAGAGGCTCTTCTGTAATTCTCTGCCTTTTCCCTCCCTCTGGCTCCCATCTTGTCAGTATTGGTGCCATTATCGGAACATGTTAGGCTATTTAAATTGCCAGGTAGTCAAAAGAAATTAGCTGCTCTTTCTTTTCCTTCATAGAAGTCATGATAGTCTTAAAGCGTAGACTCATTTTTTTTAATATATTTCAGTTAGTCTTGGGCCTGCTGTCTAAACTAAAAATCTGTAACTTGACATTTATTAGCTCCATAAAAGTTTAATTTTACTAGGCTTTCCACCAATCACTTTTTGAAACATAATGGAAATCACTGAATTTTAATTTATTCAGTAAGAATTTTATTTTAAAAAGAAGATACACAATTTTAGTTTTATGGATTCTTTAATATTAGAAGTAATATAATGTAGTAAATACTGCCAATGCTATACAAATGGAAACCCTGCTGCTATTTTTATAACGTAACAGTCTTTCAGATTGTTCTAGAATGTCCATGTTCCTTTGTTTTACTCTTAGGTTTATTATACTTTCTATAATTTAGCTAAAGACAGAGACACTTTGTCATTTATCTCTGTCTCTACACAGTTCAGCACTAGACATGGTCTTTTGTTTAGGTCCAATTAAATGAAAAATCAATTCCACATCACATTGAAACATTTGCAGAGCCCAATCCATTACCACTAGGATAATTTTATATTCTGAGTTCATCCAGATTTCTTGTAGCACTGAGGTCCTTCATGCTGCCAGCACTCGTGCTGCTTTCTGAATTAGTAATTAACTGCCATGAGTTGTACACATGTGCAGGCATCTGCAGTCTTTTTTCAGGTACCTTATGTTCTGCAGTCTGTGGCCTCCAGGAGAGTTACGTTTGGTGCTTTGTTAATGACTAAGCCAAGATAAATAGGTGTTCTTGGGCGGCAAGCAGCTGAAAATGTTTGACAGTTTTGACTCCTTTCTTTACTGCATTTGCATGTTTGTTCCCGTCTTATTGTAGATCACAGTGTGATTCTCCTCAGCACGTCCCGTTGGAGGAGACAGGCAGAGACTGGTGTCTGGGACATCCGTGCAATGTGCCCTTGGCACAGGCCGGAAGTCCAGCCTTGTTTGTGTGGTCATCAGGATAAGACGTGGGCCCTTGACAACATTTTTCTTCCCTTGCACTGTTCTTATAGTGCGGTCTTCATGTTAATTGTCTTTTACTTTGTTCTCATCATTCAATGGACATTTAGTAAGGGCCTACCTACTGTGTGCCTGACACCATTCCAGCGAAGGTTTTTGTCATGTCTTTAGAGAACACGATGTTATCTTATGTTTTATATCTTCTCTGCCCTGCTTTAATGGTAGGGGATCCCCAAACTCTTGGCTGGGAACTACTTTTCCCTGCCTCAGAAGCTTCACAGACTGGAAGCTGTAGATGCTGTATGCTGACCCCAGCTAGTGAAGGTGAGGGGCCCGCCACAGACCAGAGTGACCTCCTCACCCTCTGTAGCTCAGGAGGGAGGGATCCCCTTTGCCATTTTTCTGCGGTTGGCTCCTATCTTGTGGGGCTGGCCTCCTTTTCTTTTGTGTATCAGGCACCACAAAGCAGGATGAGACCCCATTTGGGGTCACACTAATGCCTAAAAGAAGCACAATGCTTTCTAACCACACATTGGCATTTATTGTGAATGCTCTTAATAATTAAGAGTTTTTAGCATCCCCTTCTGGCCATTCTCTTTGTTATGTTTTGGGTTTTTTCATTTTTTCCCTTTCCTCCCAATATATAGGCTGGGCTGACTTTGGATTCTGCCCAAATTAAGTGGCTGTCAGTCAGCATGTGTGACAGACATGCATTTTCATTCTGTCTTATAGAGGATCCACCTCAGTGTCGTTGATTAATTTATGTTTCTTGGACTGATGATCACAATGGAAGGGAAGTTGGAAACCTGAAAATACTCTTGTCCTTCTGAAAGTACTGTTCTGAAAGAGGGTGGAGGTAGTGTCTGGGAGGAACGAATTCCACAAGTTTCTGGGCTTGACCCTTGGCCAACTCTCATTTAAGAGTAAAAGAAAAAGGTGACTCATTTCTGTGGCAGACGTATGAAATGATCAGTGTGTGTATCTACACCAACAAGCCTGTTTGGCCTCTATGGAGGGAAGGAGTGAAATGACTTTTTTGTACAGTATAATTTCTTTTTCCGTTTTCTTTCCCTTAAAATTACTGTTCTAATACCTGTCTCAGTTTGGAGGAGCTTGAGAACTTCAGCCAACTGCCTCAATACTTTCAGCAGAACAGAGCACCCAGGGTCCAGGAAAACCAGGACAGAGATGGAAGGGGGCAATTGAGGATGATAAAGAGAAACTTGAAAGAGGAAGACTCTGCTGCTTCACTTTCTTCTTCTAGCAGCTGATCCTCAATTTTTATCCTTGACGTATTAGATCCTGTGTGATCTCATGTGAAGTGTTCCCACCTGGTAGAGCAATTATAAAAAGCATCTTCTTCAAGACCCAAAGGAGGCTTTGTTGGAAGATGTAATGATTGACATAGAGCCAGGAAAAAATGTATGGGACCTTAGTCGGAAAAAAAATTTTCTGGCCTCTCATAATGGTGGGAGACGGGGAGGGGAATTGTATTACTGGTGTCTTCATTGCAGACAGCAGATTTCACTCTGAGCTAATTTCACTCAGTTCAGAATGGTTTGTTGAGAGCTATGGTCTCCTCAGAGGAGCTGCAGGAACCAGGATTTCAGCTGAAGTTCCAGGAACAATATCCAGACCACAGTACACAACCGGCCCAGTGAGGTCTGCTGCCACCTCTGCCACTATCTGTACCTGCCAAGCAGGTACTGTTTACCTGTCTTACTCTTCCCATGTCCTGTTTCCAAACCTGCCTGGTGTAGGTGTGTCAGATGGTGGAATCCCCCCTGAGTCTGCACCCGAACGGCAGAGGAGGCTGAGTAATGTAGTCTGTGTGGATTCTGTATTGGGAATGTGGTTCACTATATGGAAGAGCATCAAAACACAGAGTTGTAACAGGGTTTGGGGCAGCTGCAAATTTAGAAATTCCTTACAAGACTACATTAGCATGTTCAGCACAGATATTCCTAATGACAGGAGTTAATAGTAAAGATTTAATGATCAATTGCAAAATTTTCAAATAATTCTAGAAGATATGTTATTGTATGGCTTTATCTGCTGAGGGACCTATGTTGTCTCTACCTCTGTTCTGCATGTTTGCCCTTCATTTATTTACTCTTGGGTTGGTTGTCGTTCTAGTTTCTGATGTGTTCCCGCACACACATGCCTTCCATGATATGGTGGCAAGATTCTGAGGTTAGGCTACCAAGAGAGGAGTGGTTTAAAACCGTTCATCTAAGTCTTCAGGAATCCATATTCTTTTGCAAAGGTTGCTGAGATTTCTGGGTTTTGTATTTTTACTTGATATTGAAGACCTTTTAAACTATAAGTACTTGTGAAGAAGAAACAGGTTTTTAATAAAACTCAAAGTTAGTGTGATTTTTGTACAGCCTGACTTTACATAAATATTTTTATACTTTTTATAGAGAACTACATTTTTATACATTTTTATAGAGAACTATATGAAGTTTGTTGTTTTCAAACTATCCATTCTTTTTTAAAAAAACATATTAGCTTAGTAAATAAACTTCTGCTTTTCTAGAAAGGAAGCAAAATAAATCACATTTTCGATGTGTAGAAGCCCCAAGTGCATTAGTGAAACTGTAACTCTCCTCACACTAAGATTTGATTTAGAAAACTGTAACATAATGTTATAATTGCTGATATCATGCTAAGGCTTTTACTAACAGATTTTAACTTGAATAGATTAAAAATATGAAATATGTGAACAGGAGCCTGAGGTGATAGCTTTAACACTTGTGAACACTTACTGGAAAGGACTCAGTTATTCCACTTTTAGATGTGCCCTTTCTACAAGCTGTTTCCAAACTGGAGCATGAATATTTGTACACATGGTCATGGGAGATAACCAGGAACCTTAATTAAAGAGTTTTTCTCCAGTTCCTTGGCAACAAAAGATGAGTGAAAAACTTCTCCTTTTTATTTTTAATTTTTTTGACCTGAGTGAATAGTTCCTTTAAATATTTTTCTATACTGGGTATCACCTTTTTATTTTATTTTTTTATCATTCTACAGGGGGTTAAATACCTGTGCATTCCAGCAGCGGATTCACCATCTCAGAACCTGTAAGTTGTTTTTTTTCCTGTTATTATAAATGAATAAATAAATATTCATTTATATTATTATATTATAAATGAATAAATGACTGTAAAGTGAAATAAGTAAGGGAAAGTGAGGCCATTGGAGCCCATGGGACTCTTGGGGCCGTGCCCAGCTGCTGCCTCACAGCAGAGATCATGAGGTCCACGGAGGTCTGTGTTGCCAAGGTGGACAGAACTGGAGACATGCTTCTTTTTCCAGGTCCTTTTGCTCTACACTAACTGATGGGATGTCTGTTGAGAAGAGTCTAATGTTTACAAAGAATACCTCAAACCAAACCTTTAGCACATTTATCCTTTCTGTAGAAGCAAACCCTTGAAGGAGCTGTTAGGTTTTGTCTACAGCAGCACTGTCCAATAGAAATAGAATATAAGCATCAAATGCAGGTCATGTATATAATTTTAAATTTTCTAGGAGGCACATTTGGAAATGTGAAAAGGAAATACATGGCAGTAATTTTAGTAATATGTTTTATTTAACCCAGTATATCCAAACTACTCTCATTTCAACCCTATGCTCAATTTTTTTAAAAAAACGAGATATTTTACATCCCTTTTTTCATGCTAAGTCTCTAAAATCAGATTAGCTATTTTTACACTTCCAGCACACCTCAGTTTGGATCAGCTTTATTTCAAGCACTCAACGGCCCCAGGTGGCTGGGGGCCACTGTGTGGAACAGCAGACTTCTAAAGCCTGTCTGAATTGGAGTGACTAGATCTTTCTGGCTGAGCAAAGTCCATTCTCTGTTTCTTCACAGCTGAATGCATCTTTGACATCATTTTGTTCCTATAAAGAAAAAATTATAATTGCCATCTTTTCCAGGTCACAGAAATTGTATGGAGACCCACAGGATTATACTCCGTTAGAATGGGAGACAGGTCTCTGGAGACCCACAGCAGTTACAGCTCCAACATTCACACTCTTCAGGTTCCAGAAGTGACCCAGAAAGATCACCATGTAGAATAGATTAAAGTATACAGAATCATGGATTTGAACCTTGCAGGCTGAGAGGCTGGGGGCAGAAGTAAAGTATTTAGCCATTCAGTGCACCCACAGACCCTAACCTCTGCTTCTCAGGCAGCCTTGTGCTGTTATTGGAAGGCAGACACAATGACCCTCCTACAATTACATATTACCAATTTTCATCAGGGAAGTTATAAGCTATGAAGGTGTTTTTGAATTTGGGAGTCCATGTAGGCTTTTCAGGATTCATTCTTCGTGATCCTCAAGTTCTATTGCCTACAAATCCTGCATATCAGAAGCACAGACCATGCATCCTTATGTGGAGTATCCCAAGTACCCAGCCTCTCTGACAGCTATCAAATTGGAACATTGACTTTTCACTGCTACAGAGAAGAGGAATCATAGGTTATTCAATAATTTTATGGGATCTACCTACTTGTCAAAAAGGGAAATGGGGCCAGAGTCAGACAGATTGATTGATGTAGAGAAGGGTGAAGAGGATTGATCAGGGAACAGGTGGTATAGAGTTAGACCAGGAAAAGGCAGGAGCAGGTTGGAAGTGAGGCAAATATGTCCTACCCAGGGCTTGTGTTTTCATCGTGACCGTCCATGTTTCACAGGAAAAGTCAATCTTTAAGACTGCTGGAGGAAGGATTTTTCTAACATTGCTAGGAAAACAATAGAAGCTTAGGTCTGGAAGGAGGAGAAGAAGCTTTAGAGAACTTCCTTGGTTACTAGTCGTGTCAAGAAACAGAAGTGGTTGGGAGGGCATGGTGTGTACGGAAGGAAGTGAGTCTCTGCCTTTCTCTGAAGGCCACGGCAATCTTCTGCCTGTGTTTTGATGGCTATTTTTAGAATGGTTGCTTTGCTTTTATCACAAACTGAGATTCTGACATACTGTTGAATTTGTCAATACCTGGTTGGTGATTTGACTCTTAGGAAGAATCTAACTATAACACGTTCTGGGCATTGTCGGGGCAGATGACTGCCTACCTGTACTTGAGTTGCCCCCAGGACTTGTTAGCCTATGAGGAGCCATGCGCTGTGCTTGCCAGGGCGGTGACCCTGACTTACTAGGTGAGGATTGAGTGTGGAGCATTCCTGTGCTTAGACAAGGGAGCAATATACCTAGCACTGGATATCTCACATTTAAAACCAGTTTCATCTATCTTGAGTAAGTCGTTTTAACCCATCTACACCTCAATTCTCTCATCTGAAAAAGGCCTGCCTTCAGGATTTTTGGAGACAAGATCATGTATGTGAAAGTGTTTTGTATGAACTCTAAGCACTTTTGAAAATTAGTGTATTAGTGTATCTTGAGAGTTACAGAAAAGGGAGTTGAAAAAAGGTGTGCCTACGTGGAAGGAACAGGCACCAGAGTGTGCAGCAGCCACTTCTCTGAGCTCCAGTGTCTCGGGGGTCATTTTAGATCTGGCAAAATCAGCCTGACTCCAGTCACTTTGGTGCCAGAGGGCTAACCTGTGAGATTTGAGTTCTCGTCTATCTCAAATATGTACAGAGATATTGTCAAAATGTGTGGCTTGCCTTTTTAACCCTTTCCTTGTGTCTGGATGAAAGTTCAGTGTGGGATCCAGTTTCCAGCAGGAAGTTACTGCAGCATCCATGCTTGGGGCCGATGGCAGAACTGTGCGGAGAATGAACCGCTGCTGCTCTTTGGAATGAAGTCTGATGAGACTGCAACCTCTATTTCAGCTGGAAAGGGAAGTCAGACCACAGCTCCTGAAAGGCAGGAAAACTGGCTCTCTGCTGTGGGAGTTATGCTCACAGGCACTTGTGTGATTCTTTGGGGAAACTTATTTTTAGATCCTTAGTAATAGCAAAGCTTATGGATAGTAAGGCTTTGGGCATATAAATGTCCATGATTCTCTAAGTATTTCTTGCTCTGCTGAAGTTATATGGAGATTATGGAGTTAAGTTTGAACTTTGAGTGCGCTTCGTACAACCTATAAAGTAGCTTGAGTTTCTCTTTACATGTTACAAACATTTCATAACATGCTTTCTAGTGGTGAGCATGCCTTCAAAATATAATCAAATGATGAATTTAATGTTGTTAGGCAGGACAGTTGACTCTGTTTATGACCTGCCTCATTTAATGTATCCTGTAAATATTAGGAACATATGAAAGCTGAGATGAACCTTCATTTCTGTATCATCAATCAGTGTGGATGCTCTGGAGACAAATGTTCTTAGCGCTGTTGTTAACAAAAGAGAGAGGAATTATGTCTATCACTTGGAAAATGTACTCGGGGTAGCCAGTTAGCACCAGCAGTTCTTTAATCTGATGTGTGTGCCTATATTTAATGACAGAATAAATTGTAGAAAGTTGTATTGCTTACTGGCTTAAACTTACAGATTTTTAAAATTGTTTCCAACTTTGATCATAGTTTAAGATTTCATACCTAGCTCTTTACCCAAAAATTTCTATAACAACAGGAATTCTTGCTAAGTATGTTTAGGGAGAGGTTGGTGACCTTTTGGGACTGCCTGCTTTCACGTGGCATTCAGTTGCTGCAAACTAACTGCCCAGAAAGGTCAATTTTCTGTACTGACCTTAACACTCACAAACTCCCCGTTTGGTCTTGCAGGAACTTAATATGCAGAAAACTGGTTTGAGATAACATTAACACATTAAAATTTCAGCTCAGTTCCCCCAACTACCTTGCCTTGCAAAGTGAGGAAACATGAAAGTTCAAGTTCTCATGATTGTAATTACCCCCCAGACCCGGGCTGCCTGTTTTGCATAATCTGTCACAGTTAGAGACATCCTAGGGTTTATATCAAATACACACACTGCATGTTCTCCAAGTGGCTGGCCATTGTAGGGTGGGTTGGTGAATTAAGGCTTTGAACATATCTGTCTTTGCTTTCTCTCTGTGCTTTCTTAGGCAAATTACTTTAATCGTACTTCTCTTGCTGTAAAATACCTATTTCACACAATTGTTATAGTAGTAGGTGAGATAACTAAAAGTGTTTTTATGAACACTAAGTGTCTCCAAAAATAAGATTATGTTGCCTGTGTATTCAGTCAAGTAAGGAGTATTAATATACTTTGATGGTGAATTGTGAAATGTATAGTAGCTTATTTTATTCATTCTTTTTTGACACTTTATTAACCCTTTATTATTATTTTAATTGTCTATTTTTTATTTTATTTTTTATTACCATTTATCCCCTTTATACCCTCTTCTGCCTTCACCTAATCCCCTTTACCCTATAATCACCGACCACACTGTTGTCCATGTTCATGAGTTCTTTCTTATGTTAATGTTTGTTAAGTTGGTATTTTGTGTTTAGACATCATTGAGGGAATAATTATTGTTTCTTTATCTTCTCTTTCTGTCAAGTTCAGGGTAGTTTGCTGTGTTCTGTGGAGTCAGTAACATTGCATCATTACAGTAAAGTCTTTGTGATATTTAGTGGTTTGAGAATCAAACAGATCTCTAAATTTCTTGAGGTTTTGTGAGGAGAAGAGGCATTAGCAATACAAAGATTTAAATATCAGTAAAATTGTCTTGCTTTACTCTACCTTTCTGTCTTTTTTATTTTTTTTAGTTTAGCTAATCTCATTTATACTCACTTACTTACATTTTTCTTTGTTTTCATTATTTAGAAAGCAATTTTGTAAGATCAAAGCCAAGTGGCCCTTGGCAGCTCTTCCAGACAGATGCACACACATGAGCACATGCATTTGAGAACATACACACACACGCTCACACACAACTCCTAAGGACTTTGTAGTCTATGGAAATGAGAAATATGTGGAAAATGTGTATTGTGTTTTTCATAAGGCTTACCTTATGTAACTTGAACTATGTTTTAGTCTTAGACTATGTCTTCCTAGATTCTTTAGTTTTGAACTATTCTTTGTGAAATGATTTTGTACTAGATGGTACAGAAGGCTTTTTATTTTTAGTTTGTTTTTAAAACAACCTTAGCTGCCAGAATGAAAAGTAAGGTACAAATACCTGATTGAAAAATGGGCAGAGGATCTGAACAGACATCTTTCCAAAGAAGACATACAAATAGCTAACAGGTACATGAAAAAATGTTCAACATCACTAATTGTTTGGCAAATGTAAATCAAAACCACAATGGAATATCACCTTATACCTCTTAGAATGGCTATTATAAAAAAGCCAATAAATAACAAATGCTGGGGAGGATGTGGAGGAAAGGGAACACTTGTATACTATTGGTAAGATTGTAAATTGGTACAGCCACTATGGAAAACGGTGTAGAGGTTCCTCAGAAGATGAAGAATAGAGCTACCTTATGACCCAGCAATTCCACTTCTGGGTATTCATCCAAAGAACATGGAAACACTAATTCAAAAAGATATATGCACCCCTATATTTACTGTAACATTGTTTGCAGTAGTCAAGATATAGAAGCAACCCAAGTGTCCATCAATAAATAGATGAGTGGATAAAGAAGATGTGGCATTTATATCCAATGGGATATTACTCACCAATAAAAAAGAATGACACCTTGCCACTTGGGACAACATGGATGGACCTAGAGTACATTATGCTAAGTGATATAAGTTAGAAGGAGGAAGACAAATACCATGTGATTTCACTTACATGTGGAATCTAAAAAACAAAATGAACAAACAAACTCATAGGTACAGAGAGCAGATTGGTGGTTACCAGATGGAAATGGGGTGGGAGATGGGAGAGAGGAGGGAAGAGGGATCAATTCTATCGTCGTGGATGGTAACTAGACGTTTTAGGGGTGATCACATTGTAGTATATACAGATGTCATGTACAATTGAAATTTATAATAAAAATAATTTTAAAAGAAAGAAAAATATGGTACACACATTTCTCATTTTTTTAAAATGTTGACAGTACAGGAAATATAAAAGTTGGGGAATCACTGATATGAGTGTGGGTTTGTTTTATGTGTTTAATGCAGTACACTGATAGAAAAGTCCTACCAGTGTCTGTGTGGGTCAATAATGTTCCTTCCTGCTTGTTTTTAGTTAGGGCGAGAGCTTCATGGACAGTGTTCCAGCTGGAGTTGACCTGGGCAGGACCTGGGGGTCCTGAGCTGATTTCACCCCAGAAGGAAGCAGCTTCTGATCTGAGCTCACCTGCTAGGGCTTGGGGCCAGACCGAACACTTCACCCATTTGCCGCTTTTTTTTAAGCATTCCTTTCTGAGGAAAAGAAAATCTAAGGATGCTTGCCTTTCCTATTTTTTCCTTCCCTGCTTTCATATACACATGCGCACACATGTGCATTCACACATTCATGCTGTGTTGAGGGGAAGGAGAGGCTCCCTGGATGCTGTGGCTCTGCTCTCAGTTCAGCCGCCTGAGAGTAAGCCCAGCCGCCATTCAAGGTGCTTGGCGGGATCTCTGGGCTTTTGTTCACACAAGCAGAGTCCTCAACAGGGCAGGGCTGCCTCATTTCCCACAGTGGGGATTATAGCAACCAAGCGTTGTAGTCTTGGGGTACGAAGAAATTGTTCAGCCTCAAAAACGAACACTGTGTGGTGTGGCTTTGCTAGATCCATCTGCCATACTTTCTGTGAGCTCTCTGAGGGTCAGCAAAATGTGGCTGGTTCTAGTTCTTGGCCTGTAGGCAGAGAGGAGGAGGAGTTGGGAATGTGCTGGTTCACCGGGAAGCCCAGCACAAACTGAGGAAGAGGAGGAGGAAGGGTCGAGGACAGTGGCAGCTGCCAGTGGTTTTCTGAACCCCATGAGGCCGTTTCTCAGCTAAAGTGCCCATCTTCCTGAGCCAGGGTGTTCCCTCCAGGCTGTCAGAAGCGGCGGTCATATTGGGTGAGTTTGTGACAAGTGTAGGCTGTCCTGTCCTTCTGGGTTAGCCCAGCTGGCTTTCTTAGGGCAGAAGGACTCCCATGTCTGTGTGTGGAAGTAAAGGTACAAAGGAAGAGCAGGAATAGGGAACCTGTGTTTATTGAAACAGCTTGTGGTGAGATGGTACTTCACATTGCGCTTCTGCTTCACACTGGAGGGTTGAGCAATGTCAGGACCAGAGTCGTGGGTATTTCCCATTGTGGAGGAGGGAGTTTAATGACCAGGGCTTAGGCTTATGTCATTAGCTTCCCTGGAAATAAACTCCCCCTCCCTACAGCACACCAAAGCAGACATGAGCACTCCTGTCTCCTGGCTCTTCTTGGAAAAGGCATTTCTAGGAATGTCTGCCTGCCACGGCCTTGTGCCTAATGTGAATCATGGGCAGGTTTCGTAGCAGGGCTGTGAGCAGGCCCTCGATTGGCATCACTGTGCTTCTGGGCCAGGGCTGTGAGTGGCCCTTTCACAGGTGCCCTGGGGCTCTGCACTGATGCCCAGGAGCCATCCATGAGTGTGTCCTACACTTAATACCTGATACAGACAGAGCTGGAAGAATAAAGGGCTGGTGGGGGCAGAGGAGGGGCATGTCCTTGGCTCCTCGGGTCCTTCACACACTTCCTCTGGGCTCTGGCCTCTAGCCTCTAGGCTTCTGTATTCAGCTTTTCATTAGAAAAAACACAGACTGGGTCAAAGAGTAATTCAAGGATGTCGCCTTACCTACCACACCTACATCCTCCCTGCTCTCTTATTCTGAGAGGTGACAAGGCTGACTCTTGGACCCGGGTGCACCCCACAATATTTAAGGCCTGGGCTCCTGTGTGCATGTGGACTGGAACGTGCAAGTGTAAAAACAGGATTTAAGAAGAGGTTTTCGTTCAGAAATTTCAATAAAAGGGTTCATCTGTCATCTTTGCAAGACCTTGGTGACTGCCACAACAGCACCTCTGTCACTGGAGGCCTTCTCAGTGTTCTGAGAGCACTCCTAAGCCAGAAGACTTGACTCAGCATTCTTAAAACTGTTGGAGTAGTTGCTGATATTTAGGAAGATTGTATTTGACTGTAAGTAACAGAATAACTGATCGACAGTGCTTTAAGTTACAAAGACATCTATTTACTTAACTCTCTTGACCAAGAAGCCTGAGGGTGGGGCTCCCAGGCCTGGGCAGCAGCTTCCTGATGTCCCCCTTTCCATCCTGCTTCCCTTCCACCTCTAGGGCCTGTCCCCTGTGGTTGCAGGTGTCTTATGGAGCTGTAAGCGTGGTGCTCACTTCCAGTACCCTGTCACCTGGGGCAGAGACAGATAAATTTCCTTTTATACAGAAGGGAAGACATTCCCAGAATTCCCCACCACAGGCTACGCTTTACTTCTCTGTGGCCAGAACTAGAAGGGGGACGAGATACTCTGAGGAACTAGGCACTTTGCTGCCCCAGGTAAAACCAGTGCAGCCGGAGATGCTCTGCCACAGGTCCAGCACTTCAAAGTCAGAGGAGTCCACTGCAAACTCCCAGCTGCTGGTCTTGGTCGAGAGATGGGAGGCTGAGCCCTGCACCCTCACTCCTGCTGCTGCACCTTTGGGCTGGGCTTCTGCTGGTCTCATTACCCCCAGCGCCCACCCCTCCCATGCAGCTTCGCAGCTCCACACCCCGGCTCTGAGGACCCTTTAGGTACTAACACTTCGCACGTCAGGATTACAATAGGAACCTCTTCTTGTCTGCTCTATAGCAGGCCAGTCTTTGCGAGTAAAGTTGCAGAGCCCTGAGTCACTTTATAAATTTATATCTGGGAGCATTTGTCCCTGGGAAGTTTAACAAAAGCATATCTTGCAGTGCTCTGGTAGTTAGAAGTCTTGGAGGAGCTACTCGAGTCCTTGGATAGACCCAAGGACTTGCCACGTGTGGCAACATTGTGCCTTGTGTTTGGTTGTAGAATGTAGGTGCCTACAAACACCTTTATAGTTCCCCTGTCGTCTTCTGTCCTTTTTCATCTGGGCATCTATTTAGTTTAGTAACTTCCCTCTGCAGCCATTACCTGACTGAGTTTGTTATGCCACACATTAATTTCCCATTCTTACTAAGTTCATTTGTCCTGTCATCCTTCGTGAGACAGTAGACCTCGTTTGTGTGGTTGGAAACCATATCCTCTTCATCCCTGGTAAATAGTCAGTACTCAGTCAGAGCTTACGGGGACATGAATTTAGTCCATGGGCAACTTGAGATGCTTTGTTTGCTTTATAAGCCATTCAAGGGAGAGGACATTGAAAAGCATTTGACTCTGTAGATCCCCTCAGAATAAATGTACGTAACCCACCAACAGTCCAAACCCAGAATGGAGCTGGTGCATGCAAGTGAATGAATGAGTAGCAAGAGGAATGGTACTAGCAAAGCGGAGGGGCAAAAGAAGTGAGGGTCCTTGTTTTATCATTGTAGAGGACTTGAGAGTCTATAAAGCATATTGGCACATAAAACGTCATTCCCACTTTACAGCTGAGGTTAAAGAAGCCACGTGACTTTCACCAAGCCCGCATAGCCACTCAGCTGCTATGCCGATGCTAGAGCTGTAATTGGCATTTCCAAACAGCTCTTCTATTGCATGCAGACAGGACCTACCAAACTCAAGGGAGGCCAGTGTGGGAGAGTATTATTAGGTTTTTCGGATTGCCAGAAGTAAACTAGCTTTTAGGACCTGGGGGGCCTGCCTGCATGAGGTGGGCACCTCCCTCACGAGAATGGCTGTGGGGTGGCCAGGGTGCAACTGGGCAGAAATCACCCAACCACAACCACCAGTCAGTGGCAACTGTGTGTTCTAGGAACTCCTCGCAGAGAAATTCTGACAAGCCCAGAAGCCAGCAGCCCTCCCCAGGCCTGAGGGTTGTGTGTGATGGATTCTAACGCTGAGGCAGCTCCGGACCCAGACAGTGTGACCTGTGGGAAGCTGTGGGGCACGGAGACCTTTCTAACAAACCTCAGGCGGATTTTTCTTTTTATCATGTGTTGAGTAGACAGACATCACTTCTCTCTTTTTTTTTCTCCCCTCAGGACAAGACATTTCAAAGAAAGTATTAAGTTCATTCACGAGTGCCGGCTTAAGGGAGAGGGCTGTCTTGTGCACTGGTATGTATGCCTCCTGCCTAGTCACAGCTTAGCATGCTCTGCTCAGCTTGGGTTCTCATCAGGTGTCTTTCTGTGTGATTAATTATTTCATCTCCCAATAGTTTTCTCTGCCCTATAAGTCTCAAACATAAATCCCATCTGACCCCACCTGCTTGATGGATGTTGTTTGGGTTTGTTGAAAGAGAACCCAAAACTTCATTCTAACTTAGGATTTTTATTTTTGCAGTTAGGCTTTCTGTAGAGATTGTCAAGGTTACTGGACAACAGAAACTCCCTTTTTAGCCCATCTCTAATATTTCGTCAGAATAGCCTCCTACAAAGGGTACATATTTGTAAGCTCATTCCTGAAACTTCAGTGGTCTTTCAAGACAGTTTCTTTCTGAAGAGTTCTGATTGCACATGTGGATGTTTAGCATTGTGTTACTGTCACACCAAAATGACTATTTACCTCCATTTATAGATTGGGGGTTTTATGTGTATTTGACTTACCACTTTGCTTTGAAAGGATCTGAAAGGGCTCTTAGAATTGAATGGTTTATATACAGCTGTCCACCTGTGGATGTACCCATATACATAGGTGCACACACACACTGCGCAAAGAATGGTTACGAGACGCATAACACAAAGCTCTTAGCACTGAACCTGGCACGTCGTGAGCTCTCGGTGAGTGTCAGTCCTCATTTGTATTACTGCGTATTCACTCTAATAGCACAGCTGGTTTGTGTAGGGAGCCAGCTGCCAGCGTTCCAGAACCAGAGCTCTGCTGTCAAAGGGCAGGCTGAACACGTCCCCTCTCTGTCTTGAACGGTGCTTGGTATTAATTAGCAATCTCTTGAGATTCCCCCAGAGATGTTGCTGTTGGAAATACACAGTGGTGACTGCTGAGAGTGTTGCTGCTCAGGCTGGTGGCAGACCGGCCAGGGCGGGGGTGTGGAGGGGGGCGGAGATCCACCACATGACGTCCAGGAGAGTCACTCAGGAGAGTCAGGGCAGTGGGGACACTAGGTGGTTGGATTGCTCTCACATGGGTGTTTTGCAGTTTTATAAAGTTCTTGAAATAGTGTGGTTATTTATTTTACTTTTAAAAAGAGTAGGCTGTGTTATAAATACAAATGGCAGATTTTGTAACATTATTTATATTTGCTTTAAAGCACTTGTGGGGGGTGTATAGTTGGAGCCCTTCAAGGGGAGTTTTGAGCTCCTGTGCCAGGCTTTCTAGGGATCCTGAGGAGCGAGGGTCTCCTCAGCTCAAGAGGAGGTATTTTTTAAAAGCTCTCATTTGTGCTGACATGAGCCTTGGGAAAGAGCCACTACTTGAAAGTGGTTATTAGTGTTATTAGTATAATATTAGTATATTATTATTTATTCTTTAACTGTGTGTAAGTATGATATTCTAGGAAATTGTATTTCATACAGTTGTGGAAATCTGAAGATAGGCTTTTCTCAAAATGAGAAATTTGCTAAACTTCCCCATCTGAAACCGTTGCTAGAACACTCGTAAGCCTGATGCAGCTCAACCTTTCTGTGACTACCTTAATTTGCATATGAATTTAAACTGGTCCCCTTGCTCAGCCTGCTGGAGACACTTGACCACATTGCCCACAGCGGATGCACACGGCCTCTGAGTTTCAGAGCACATGTGTGTTGTCTCCTCTGGGGTGCTCTGCATAATCGTGTCAAGAAGACCACCGACTATTTAGTAGGGCTTCTGTATTTAATGGGATTTTTAAGTTATAGATTTAGCCCCCACAAATCTAAGAAAGCCAGATTTTTTAAAAACATGTAAAGCCTTCTAAACTGCTGTAGGTTATAAAAGGATTCCTAGCATGGATGCCAGACCCCTCAAGTTCCTTTGATGTGCTTTAGTTATTTTATCTGTCTGGGAAAATGGGAACTCTCCGAAGATGGGCGATAATCGTAACACTGAAGTGTCCAGAGCTACAGCCAGAGAAAATCTATACAAACTGAAGCTAATGCACTAGAGCCATCCATGGCTCTAGAACGCTTGAGATTCTAGTGCAATAAAGAGACATTTGTATGTTTCTGAGTAATTTCCAAGTAACATACTGGCTTGCTGTCCACTCATAATCCAAAGCAGGAACACTTTCTAAAATGAGGCCCACAGAGTACCTTGCTCCGAGTGGATCAGAAGCTAGACTTGTGGACCCTAAATCTTCCTTGCCCGTGTGGCGTTCTCTTGGACCTACAGCCTGGCTGGCGTCTCCAGGAGTGTGACTCTGGTGACCGCGTACATCATGACCATCACTGACTTCGGCTGGGAAGACGCCCTGCACACTGTGCGTGCCGGGAGGTCCTGTGCTAACCCCAACCTGGGCTTCCAGAGGCAGCTGCAGGAGTTTGAGAAGCATGAAGTCCATCAGGTAACCATTCTTAGGGGACTTGGGTGATGTAGGCAGCAGACCCTGGGAAGACGCCTCAGTCTTTATTGTACACTCCCAGAAGCATTGAGGTTGAAGTCGGAGAGGCCCCCAGAGGACATCTGGTCCAAGGACGCGTCAGCTGCATCACACACTGAAGCCCTCACTGGTCCCTGTGCACCAGCTGCAGCCATAGGACATTACCCTTTACCATCTTCCTAGGCCCCATGTTAGCTGCATTTCTCTTCCTTTGGGGCAAGTGCTGTTTTCTTGGTTTGGCTTGCTTTCGTCTCTCAGGCCAAAACCTTGACGAAGCAGTGAATTCTCCCTCTTGCTACTGTCTAGACAACCACTGAGCTTTGGTTCCCCAATGCCCATTTATTTCCCAGCTTATCTGAGACAAAACCTGTACCATTAAGTACTAAGTAAAAGTCTACGTAGATGCAGGTGGGTGTGTGACATTTTGGTTTTCTTTTCAACTTCTTCAGTACCGGCAGTGGCTGAAGGAAGAATATGGAGAGAACCCCTTGAGGGACACAGAAGAAGCCAGAAGTATTCTGGGTAAATATAAAGAGCAAGGGCGCACAGAGGCCCAACCTGGCATGTGGAGGGGGACCAGCTTGCAGGCCCTGCCTCCTCTGGCCTACAGCAACTATACTACGGAAACCTAACGCTGCGACCCAGTGCCTGCCTTGCCACCAGGTGCCCTGCTGTGCTGGTGGCCACCTTGCCTTGGAGGACAGGAAGGGAGGGTGGTGAAGATGGCGGATCCAGACTCCGTCCCAGGACCTCCCCCGGCCTTGCCTCAGGCGCCTCCACGTTGCTCACTCCCGTCTCCCCAAAACTTGATGCACTGTCTGGAGGCTGCTCTGCTTCCCACACTTTCACACACCTGTGTGCGTGTGCACGTATGTGTGAATGTGTCAGGGTATAAGTGTGAACAGTGCTGGAACAGTCACAAAATCCACCCTGCCAGGATTGGTATTGCCACCTTTCCCTTGGTCCAAGGCTCCAAACAGAAGGCTTTAAAGTAGACATCTGAAATGCCGCTCAGCCAGAAGCAGCCCATGCCTGTGAACACACAGCGAGAACTGCAGGCCAAGCTGCTGAGAGCAGCAGCCTCCCCAGAACCAGGAGCGGTCCTGGCAGGGCAGCAGGCGGCCAGACTCCCTCCCAAGGAGGGTTCCAGGGGCCTCAAGGTGAGGGTGGCCAGTGCTCTGAGCATTGCCTAGACCTTAATGAAAGTGCCCCGGGTCTTGGCTTCTTGCTGCCTGGAGTCGAAGCCCCCATCTTACCCCATTAGGTCCCCAAGTTCTACTTGGTGTTTGTCCTCTGTTGGCACCAACTGGATTTTAGGTCCACGGGGAGCAGTACCAACTCAGCCAAAGCCGTGTGTCCAGAGTGCCCTTCCCCTCCCGTCCTGTGCAGCTCCACTCCCAGCCTCTTGCTGTTCTCACTATGCAGAGGGCCTCTTCAGAAGGTTTGCATGCACTGTCAGGTATTGGAAAGAAAGAGCATTTATTAGGTGCCGTAGCAGTTTGCATCGAAAAATACATTATAAAATGCCTGAGCACTTATTAGGCACCTTTGTGTATGCTGTGGATATATTTGATCTTAGCTACCTCATTAAATGTTTTTTGAAAAGATATTTTTCATTATTCCAATCAACTCGGCCTCATAATTGAAAAGGTTCAGTTAAGATTACTTTTGAAGCCAAAGGAGAAAGCATCAGTGTTGTTGAGCTATTTAAAGTTTCTGATTTGGCCTCCAGTAATGCTTTCTAGTGGGTAAAATTCCACACTCAGGCCGAGGCCAGCAGCTGAAGAGTGGCCTCAGTTTGCAGTTTGGGGCAGCAGGCGTCCTGGTGCTCCCTGAGCAGTTCGTTCTGTGCTGCAGGCCTTTATACCCACATGGACGCTTTAAGCAGGCAGAGCCACAGAATTAAAAAATGTCCTCGCCTCTCCCAAAAAAGGTGTTGCAGTCTGTGACTCTGATCCCGCCACAGAAAGAGCCCCTGAATAAGAAGGGCAGCTGTCCCATGCATTTTAGAGCACGTGTCACAGGTGAGCTGCTAGGGACAGGAGAATGAAGCCACCTGATCCACACACTTCTCTGGACAGGGAAACGTGGCCACCAGATTATTCATGTGCAGATGGAACAACTTGCCTGCAGTTCTTTCTTCCCATTAAACCAAAAAGAAATGTAAATATGTCAGTTGGAAAAGTATTTAGGATATCAGCTTGAATGCTTAAGTGTGTGTACACTTAAGAACATCTAAACATATTCCTGCAGATCTTGAAATGTTTCAATATTTGTTGCCAGTAATGTTCTGTCTCCACAGCCACACCTGGAATTCTGAAGTACTGGGCCTTTCTCAGAAGACTGTAAGGCACCTGAAGTTTCTGAAATATTGCAAAGCCACAGAGTTTAGTCTGGCACTGCCAAAAAGAAAAGCAACCTAGAGTTTATTTTTAAGTATCCAGAAGTGATTTGTAAACTTGTTTTTTTTTTTATTTTAACTGAATACATGTGTGATTGTGTTATATGCTGAGAACTAAGGATCCTCTTTAGCAAGAGAATGTATTTGACCTTAATTTCACTGCTGCGGCTACTTCTTTAACCTTGACTTTGATGCCTGTAAAGAGCAGTCTCAGCACCCGCTGCCGTGTTTCCATTACCATTAGTAATCCTGACTACTTCCATTACAGTGCCTGTGCAGTGTAAACCTGTTCATGTTCTTTGATTTCCCAGCTGAGGTATCTCTCAGTGTGTTTTGTCCATGGTTTGTGTTTTCTGCGGTGGCATTTACCAACAAGTACACATTTTTGTTAATAAAAGGCAACTTAGCCACATTTATCCCTGCGCAGTGTATTCTTGCTTTGCTGAGGCTTGGACATCACCTGCGTGTCTGCCTGTGAGGGTCACGAAGCAGGTTTGGGTCAGAGCCTGCTGCTGTAGCAGTAATGCTGTTTTCCCCCAGGAGCTAGTGCGGCAGACACTGGGCAAGTGAATTAATGTCTCCGTAAGAAAAGAATTGACCCTCACTTTGAGCAGGAAGAAATGCAGATCTTGGAGTTGTATGTTTGTGTACAGCAGGGGAACTAAATGTCTGCACCCTGGAAGAACTGTTTTCCACAGGGAATCAGCCCAGGCACTCCGCGAGCATTTACTGTGAGTTGTTGAATGCAGGTATTCTGGTTCAGTATTTAGCTTTTCATTAGAAAAAACACAGACTGGGTCAAAGAGCAATTCAAGTGGACTTTCTGAATTTTCCTTGTCTAAATCTAGGAGGTGGGGGAGGTTAAGGGGGAAGAATTTAGCTTTTTACTTCAAGGATAGGTTTCTCTTGAACTGAAGGCAGGTATACATGGGTCCTTTGACTGTAGGTGGCAGGCTTGCGATATGTTCCAAGTGTCTGTATCTAATGCCTGGAAGATCCTGGCAAGGGCCTGGGGGAGAGCTGGGAGCTGTGCTGGGGTACTCTGGCAGCAGCCCCTGGTGGGTGTGGGACAATGTGGCACTGATCAGTGTGGGGCATTAAGATGTTTATTCTGACTCAACAGGCCTGCCTAGGTATAACAGGTACCTCTGAGTACTCCCATGTCCCAAACCAAGAGGCCCAAGGTGTTTCTGTTAATATAGTATTAACCATGCTTAGATGTTAGAGGCAGAGAGGCCCTTCTCTGTCCATGACTAGACCAGGTTTTTGGCTCACACTTAAGAGGTGGAACAGTGAAGTCCTGCTGCCCTGGAGCCTTGGCTTCTCCAACGATGTGGTCATGGCCTGGGGAAGTTTTCTTAGACTATTTCTTTCTGTGACTTATTTCTGCACACAGATCCTTTCTGGCCTGAAACTCAGAATCCTGGTTACAGTGGAGGAGACTTAACTGGGCCACCTGCAGTTCCTCACTGCATTCACTGCGTGCTCATCACACCGGGCGCTGTGGGGCTCCTGCATTGAGCATAGACACATCCTGATTCTAAGACCTGGTGGGGGTGGCAGTTAGGGAGATTGGTCATTACAGGGCAGGTCGTAAGGACTAGACAGGCACTCCTGGTGCTATGTGCCGGAAAGGGAATAGAGGAACACCATTCCAGTTCTGGGGTGAGGGAGCTGGTATTCAGGAAACCATCCCAGAAAAAGTGATACTTCATGTGAGACCTGAAGCCTGTATGCTGGAATTCACTGGGCACAGTGGGAGGAAGGGGAGTCCAAGAAGAAGTCTGGTGACACAAGAAAGCAAGGTATGACTGAACCTATAGCACGTGGCCAGCCATGGCAAGTGGTGCTGGCAAAGTTGTCGCAGACATGAACAAAGGCCTGGTCAGCCAGGCTATTGTTATCACAAACTTTTATCATTTGCTCACTACTTGCTGTACAGGAACTGGTTTAATTCTCACACCAGCCCATGGAGCTAACCAAGCTCCTGCAGGGCTCATTCCCAAATTTGGAGCCTTGTAAGCAGTGTGAATGCCTTTCTGCAGATGGGGGGATGAGGAGCGGGTGGTTGCTTGTGGGGGAAACTTTGCACACAAGTCCCCCCATCTGCCATGGATGAGAATAAAACTATCAAGACATCATCTGCTTGGGGAAGAGACGTGGTCAGTCTCTCAAAGGAGAAGGACCAAGAGCCCCATCCTCAGTGGCTTTTTATTAGGTTCGTAACACACAGGAACACAGGTAAAGCTCATCAGGCAATGTCAGGCGGCAAGGATCAAACAATAGATAACATTTCAAAGAAGTCTGAGGGCTTAATCTGAGTCAGTGTCAGGTAAGGGGGTTGTAAAAACTTTAGGAGACATACTCATTTCCTGCTCAGACCCTTATCATATGAATGAAAGCACTCTTAGCAAAGCAGGCTTCACAGGACTTTACCAATTCTTTCTTATGTCCCATCACCCTGGAGCCTGCTCTAGCTGGCAGAGGGCTGCACCACCCCCCTGTCATAAGTTTTTAGGCTTAAGTGGATTACAGCCAGGAAGCGCTTCTCCCAGACGGAAATAGGGACTCAGGCTATGTCAGAATAGCCAGGGAGCAAGGGTCACCCCCTCTTTGCTGCAGCCCCCCGAGTCCTTCCTTGAGGGCTTCCCAAGTGATTGTGTCTGGCTTAGGTTGCTCCCCCCCCATCTCAAGGGTCTTACCTGTCATTGACTAACTGACCAAGCATTAGGGGACAGAGATGGATGAAGCAGAAGCAGCACTCCTCCTGCCAGGGAGATAAGCTTTGTCTCCTTAGTGGCTCACAGTCTGAAGGTCACTCACTCAGCCTTAGCCATGGGGGATGGTTACAACTCCTGAAACCAGGCAGGGCAGTTCCCAACAGTTGCTGAATGTACCAGGCAAGCAGGTGCTATGATTGATGTGTGGGTGCAGAAAGAATGGGGTGTTCACAGTGGGGGCCAGTCAGGACGCAACTTTTATAGCCATCCAGCTGGTAGAAGCTGGCACCCTGAACAGGGTCTTGGTGTGGAGATGAAGGGAATCAAGGAGGCAAATAGACTACCCGAGGGAGGTTGGAGAGAGAGAAGGAAAGGGCTTGGGGCCAGACCGAAGGTGGAAGAGGTTTGGCAGCCTTGCCACTCTCTGGAACCTTGCTTCCAATGACCCACTTTCTTATCTGGTTCATGCATCTTTCTGCACCGTGATCGTGGTGGGAAGGCTCCGCGATGTCAAGGTTAGATTCACAGGGACTACTAGACCTCTAAGAGGGCTCATCCCTGGGTGTGACCCAGCTTTGAGTTCAAATTGTCCATGCACCCAAAACAGACTCCCAGGAACCAGACTTGTAACAAATTAGTGTAGAAGTCAAATGTCCAATTTCTTAATTTATTGTTAAAGATAGGACATTAGCTTTATGAAGACTAATTTTATCCCCTAGGCAGGCCATCTGTCATTATCAAGATTTTTAGAAATCAACACATTGTGTACCTTAAACTTACATGTTTTATGTCAATTATATCTGAATAAATCTAAAATTAAAGGAGTAAAAAATCTTTTGAAGCATCAAATATTTTGGGGAGGCCAAGTCAGTTATGAGTTATTGTCCTGTGAGCATGGACATGGGGCTGAGAGCCTGGGGCAGGGGTGTGCCCTGACCTGGCCTGTCCCCTGATCACAGTGCTGTTGCCACAGCACCTCTTCCATCCTCTAGTCTCTCCGTAGGCTGAGCAGGGCTCCTGCTTGCTCCGTGACACTGCCCTTCCTGGGTGCTAGGCAGACCACCCTGTTTATGTCCTCTCTCTACCCAAGGTGATTCTTTGATCTAAGTCTCATTTTTCAGAGTACCTTAATTAACCTTGAGTGTTCTCACATGTCCTCGACAGCATTTTTGCTTTTCCATGAGGATGGCTTCCCACTGGTGGTCTCTTTGATTTCTTGGGTTCTGGTGCTTTTTAGATTCTGTCTCAACAGGGAACCCCAACCTCAGCTCCTGGAGCTATTTCATGTGACTCGCACATAAAGATGACCTATAAATTTGAGTGGTCGGTGTGCCTGTGTGTGTGTGTACATACACACGGCTGTGTTTTATTGTTTGTAAATTTTAGTTTTAGAAATTCTTAACCTTGAAGGGAATCATGCATACAGCATCAAGGGGTGTGTTGAGCTCAGGTACCTGGGCGCCCAGGGAAACATCTGAGCTCATGCTGCACAACCAGCGTTGGTCACAAAGGCTGCTCTGCAAACCAGCTTCCAATCACGAAAATAGGGAACACACACTCCAAGCCCTGTGATCCCACACTAGATGACTCCTCCCATCCTGACTCTGAGTTATTAATAATTTTATTAAGAACGTGCTTTCAACATGCTTATATTTATATATGTACTTAACAAGAAATCACCAAGGCTTCAGAGGGAAGTTCCTCTTCCCTTTCCTTTTTATTGTCCAGAGAAAGACAAAAACTGAGAGAAAAAAAAAAAACTGCCTTTGACTTGTTGCTGGAGGCTTGAGCACGTCCATCTCTTCTCTCCCAGGCCATCGGGAGACTCATCAGGACTGTCAAATGCTTGGAATCGTGTAACACACTGGCTGTTTTTCATCTTGCAGAGAAGTCTTAACACTTGGCTCTTATTTTCCTACTCACACTAGAGGTTTTGAGACCTGTGACTGTAATAACTGGACACAATTATTGTAGTTAGTGTCAAAATTAGTGTTCTATTTTGCAGTTTAGGCTTAACCATCTTACTAAGCAACTGACCAAAGGTTGCAAATGCTATGTCTGTGTGTCTTTCCATCAGGGGCCAAGAATTACCAGTACATATTTGAACATCTGCAAGTTTTGGGTTATTTTGACTGTAGATCTCTATGCAAACTGTTGATCATAAAGAGTTAGTAGTTCCTGAAGCTTTTAGTTCAGTTAATTAGAGTCACTGTTAAAAGAGCTATTTTAACAGGTGACTGAAAGTACTCAGCCTCTCAGTATTCTAACTGAATGTGGAGTTGACTTTAGTAGGTTTAATAGAAAAGACTTTTTGGATGGGATCCTATGGGCAAAGCCCTGTTTAAGAAAACTAGGTGAGAATCGGGGGAGGGATTGATTTTTTTACAATTAACGGTTTCTTCTAGGAAAGATGTAGTTTGAGATAGCTTTTGGAAACAGTGCTGATCTGATTTGCCCATTTGCCCAGCTTGACCCAAGGAGACCATGTCAGCGTACCATGATCTTCCCACTTAGCTGCTTAGTTCTCCAGGGCACACATTAGCAACAAGTGACATGTGTGCATGGAACATTGCCATCAACGTGGTGTTTGCCCCTCTTTTCTCTGAATGTTCACTTGTTGCTGATTGCCTTCCCTCTGGCCTCATGCACCCACCCCCAGAAGTGGCCAGACTAGCACAAACAGGAACTGTACTTTCTGGTAAGCAGGTTTGCCTTTTGTTGGTCAGCTCTGGGTTTCCCCAAGGCACTGATGGGGAGCCTTTTTGGAAAAAAAAAAAAAAACAAAAGGCCCCTACATGTGCACTAGAGAAATGCCACCTTCTGCTTTGCAAAGGGTGTGCCTACCACGGTGAGAGGCCCAAGTGCTACAGAGCTTCCTCAGAATGGGAGTCCCTAGAGAGGCTTGTCATGTGCCAGAGGTCAGATGTTCCAATTCTGCTTGGTTTGTGTTAAGCCACACAGATGTGGTGACAGAGGGAAAGGCAAGAAGGTATGAGAGGAGAGCATTGCTTGACTCTCTGCAGCAGCGTTCAGGGCTTTCCAAAAATGAGGTGCCTCCCAGCTCCAAGCAGCAGGGGTTACCTGAAAGGTACTTCGTGCCTGATATTCACAGGCTCACAGCAGAGGGACCCATTCTCTGCTTTGTCTGAGCCACTTCCTGTCACCCTCCACCTCCTAGGGCTACAAAGGTGTGGTTCCTGTTGGAGCAGGTTGAGTGAAAAGGCTCATGCTTGGCAAATGAGAGGCTGAGGTCTTGAACCAGTGACCAAGCAGGCCCAGCCAAGGTTCAGTTTGATTCCGGTTCTCTGGAATACCTTGGGGAAGTACCAGAGGAGGCAACCCACACATGTGGGGAACTTCTTCTCCAGACTGGCATGAAAGAAACTCCCTAGACGGGATGAGCAGTGCTGGATGGCACCCTGTTTAGTGGCCCAGTGATGTGGCCAGAGGCTGTCTCCCTGACAGTCTTCCTGGGTGGCAGTTTATGTGTCTAGGAAGGCCCCTTGTAATCCCAAAGACCTTTCATGTAGATAATGAAACAACCTCATGACAGCTGGCTGTCACTGAGCACTCGTGTGACGGGAATTGGCATTGAGACTTTCTTGAAATCATGACCTTGTGATGATCTTGTGTGATAAGTTTTAATATTACCCCCATTTTTCATATTATAGAGAACTTGAGCATTACTCAGTCTTAGGGCTAGAAAATGCTAAATGAGGGTTGGAATCCAAGCAGTGAGACTCAGTCGTACCTGTAAGTTAACACTCCTTTTAAAATGCCAGTACCACCGGGAAGGCTAAACTAATGAAATGCTAACAATCGTGGACATTTGTGTAAAGTTATTTCCCAAAGATGGGTTTGCATTACATGAGAGGCCTCATGTGGAGACTAAGGTGGAAGAGAGGTAGTGGCACAAGTGGAAGCCAGTTCTTTCTTTTTTCCACCAGAGCCTGCCCATGTGTGCACACTATGGCTGCCATACATACCTGCAACTGGGCATTTCCTGTTTAGCCTGGAGAAGCAGAGTCCTGGGATGTCTTGGGCCCCAGAAGGCCCTTTGCAGGAATCCAGAGTGTCCTGTGTGTGTAGAGTGGGGGAATCAGTGCCTAGAACCCTAAGCAGATAGTGTCCTGTCCTTAATGTGCCATCCCTATTCCCATTGAGGAACTCTGATGTCTAGTGAGGTTTTTGCAAAAAGCTCAGGGATTTTCTGTCATTGCACTCAAATAATTCAAATGGAGACATTCATCAAGGACAGAGGCAGGGGAAGCAACAGTGGACACTGAAGCAACCAGAGACCAGCAGTACCTCCTTCCAACCTTTGGTGCTAAGGTACATGGCTGGGAGATGGCATTTCTAGAACGCAGTAAGAGCTGGAGTATGTAAGGGTGAATCTTTAAGAAGTGTTGGAGAGGCCAAGAGGGAGCAAGCTACAAGTTACCCATCCCATATACTCCTGTCCTGTCTCCCCTACCCAGATGGAAAACTGGTAAGCAGGGGAGCCTGCAGGATGTGGCCCATGGGGGACAGCAGGGGAATTGATTATAACAGGCAGCCCTGGCCCTCAGCCATGGGTGTGGCAGTCTCAGTGATAGGATGGAGGAAGTGCCACCAGCTTCCAAGTATCTGAGTGTCAACAAGCTGATACTGAAAACTGGTCTGAGTTGGGACCCAAGGTCTTAATGTGTTGCCCAAAAGTGTGCTATCTGAAGCTTGGCTATTGAGTCATGACCTTCATGTCTAGGAAGCACTCTAGAAGTATCCCTGCCTGCCAGTGCACCCCCATTGATCTGTGCTCACCCGTGGCCTGTGTGGAGAAGTGACACCCTCCCGGTTAAGGCCATCAGAGTCCAGTGGCATCTGAGCATCTGCTAAGCACTGTGCCCTCGTGACAAGACCCTCCGTTATGACAAGCAGGCGAGGATAGTGTCCAGTGCTTCAGTTGTGCCCCAGTGCCCACGGCTGACCATGAAAGCCGCTCATGAGACCCTTCCCAGCGAGCAGCTTGCTAAAGAGAAAGGGAAGAAGAAAAAGGGAAGAGAAAGGGAAAATTGGGCAGGGCAGCCCTGTCCTCAAAGACTTTTTAATTGAGTTGGAGAGAGAAGGCAGTCATTTCTGAACATTCTGGGCATAGACGTTTGAATGATGGGGAATACCCTGGCTGAAGATGGAGATCCTGAGAGAATGGTAAAGGGCATTCTGGACAGAGGGTGACATGCAATTAAAGGTGCAGATGGGAGTGAATGCAGTGGACTTGGAAGCTGCCCTTGGACCTGCATGAAGGCAGGTAACTGTGAGAAGCTAGAGGTTGCAAAGTAGAAGGTGCTGGATTATAAGGACTGAGGGATGTCCTTAGCCTATAAACTGAGGGCAGCCATGGAGGACCTTAGATTTGATTTGGGCCCATGCAGGATGGACCGAGAGCCAGAAGAAAGAGCAGTTTGGAAGTGAGAGGAGCAGGTATCATAGCCTAACTGGGTGCCCTGTGGAACCTCTCTACCAAGTGGGGTGACTGACACAGTTAGATAGTTGCCACCCTGAAGTAGTGACAAGTAATGCTGGTTTGCATTCTCTGAAAGCAGAAGTTGGCAGAGTTAGGGGTACGAAGGGTTATTGGCAGGTAGCACCTGCAACAGGAGTGGGGGGAGGCTGATGGGGCAGAGAGTCAGCAAGCCACAAAGCAGCACCACCTCCCATCAGCCTGAGGAGCCCAGAGGAGTGGCTTAGAATGGATGCTCTGTGTCCCTAAGGCCAAGACTCAGGCAGGGGCCCTCAACAGGTTCCACAGGGCAGGGCTGCTGGCTGCTCTCTTGAATACCTGGTGCTGACTGGAGATCTTGAAGAGATACTTCTCCACAAAGACTTATATGGTAGGACTTCCCAAAATACCTGACCCAAACTCGAGGGA
Source organism: Carollia perspicillata (assembly GCA_004027735.1). Lineage (NCBI taxonomy): Eukaryota > Metazoa > Chordata > Mammalia > Chiroptera > Phyllostomidae > Carollia > Carollia perspicillata. The sequence continues at coordinate 43,285 of PVKM010000506.1, read as the reverse complement.
TCCACCATGTGCCTTTCAGTGTGGTTTGGTCACTGGGTATCTCTGCGACTTGATGCCCTCCCTCGCCCTTGCATTGCCCCTCCCCCTTGGGGAAGCATGAAACAGCACCGGGAATCAGGGAGTTCCATCCGTCCCTTCTCAGCAGCCACTACGATTGGAGCAGAACCCTCCACTCCCAGTGCAGGACATGTACAACCTTTATCAGAACAAATTTTAATACATAACTAAAAGTTGGTCTATTTTTTATTAGCACCGATAGCCAGCAATCCTAAAAAGCCAGTCATAAAATACACCTCCCTGTAAAAATACATTTGTTGATCTAAGTTCTAAGTGTAAACAATGGCTGTGTCTACATAGAGTTATAATGATAAACTTCAAATGTTCCTGTTACATCTCCTTTAAATAACAATGTATTCTATACAGAACTGAATGTGAAGAACTCCCAGTTAATAGGCAGGATGGCACATAGGTAATTAGCTAGCCTTTTTTTTTTCCCCCAGTAAATTCAGAATGATTTAGAATTTGAGCTCCATGGGAGCAGTTTCATCTCCAATTCCCGTGATGTTACATTTTGACACTTGCAGAGTAAATTTGAAATAACATAGTCAGGTATTTCAATCTGGCATTCTATATGGCCCCTGACATGTTTCCTTGTCTTTAAAATGTTTTGACAGGAGGGATATTTGAAAGCCACTGGAATTGGTCCCCCAAAAATATAGACTTGCTATTTGTGGAATTTGATGTGAAATGGGATTTTTACGAATCTCTCCTAATTTCATCCTTTTGTTTCACACTTTTCCTAACTCTTTGTGTATCTGTTGCTTAACATGAAAGAAATTTTTCAAAATTCAAGTGAAGTAGAAGTCATCTATACGAGTGATGAAGAAATATTGACAAATCTGACATTAAGAAAAGTTCAGTTTTGACAAAATCACAAATTTTCAGCAGTTCAGGCTCAGAAACAAATGGTAATTATTCATTAATATGATAGGCCAACATGCAGGTATATGTTTTCCCTCATTTTCTCAAAATAGTCATTATTGTAATCAAAATATTAGTAAGTTTTTCCTTCCTTTTATTGTTATATTGTATTTTTGTTACATGTCAGCATGATAAATAGAAAATTCCATAAAAGAATATTTTTATAGTATGCACTTCTTTTTCTCTCTCTCTCTCTCTTTTTTATTGTTAATGAAGTATGATTCTCTCCATTTCCCCACCACCACACCCACCCCAACCATTGTTATTCCTTGTTTTACTCCATAACTATTACTGATTGTCATATAGGTGACCTGGCTTTCAGATGCAGTAATTACACCCCTGTGTTTATAAGGTCCCACATGAAAAACAAAACAAACTTTTAATGTGCTTCACTTTCTTCCTGTATCAACACCCTTTTCTTGGAAGATGTTGAGGCCCTGGAATCCCATCTGATTTCACTGTGGCCTTTGTCGATGGGTGTCCTGTCCTCTATTCTAATTCAGTTTTATCACATCTCCTGAGACTTGGCTGATTCATTTTTCCTCTAGAGTCAGCAGTAAAAAGATAATGAAAATAAACAGTCATCTCCAATTATCTTTGAAGATACCTTTTTCACATGTTTCTTTCATTTTTTCTGGTTCTTCAAAGATTATTGGAGATAATTGTTTTTGAGGACCCAGATGAGAAAGTTGCTTTATTTTCCCTTTGCTGTGTTTTCCTCTGGTATCCCTTTTATTAAGAAACTCAGTATAAGAAAACCTACACTTTACAAGATGTCAGAGGAGGCTGAAGCTTCCCCCTTTCTCTTTGTCAAAGAATTCCTAGTTTAAAGTGTGTTTAAAATTGCCAACTCCCTTAGTGCCTTCCAGAGAGTCAGAATTATAGTGATTCTGTATATACACAATTTATTAAGACTACTTCCTCTATTGCAAAAATCACAATATACTTCTATTTGGTGACAGGACCTAATTTAAAGTTTGTGAATTTCTGATACTTTCCGGTCATAAAATATGTGCTTCCTCTGTGTTGAAAGCCCCAGTGCATGTTTCCAACATAGGACCGCAAGCCTCTGCCAGTGGACCTCGGCTTCTTGAGGGCAGGGCCTGGAGCACAGTTGGTGCTTGCATCCTATTCTTCCAGGAGCTCCTTTCAAGTCATCAGTCCTGTGGTTTTTCTTGCTCCTCTCTGCCTCACCTTTGTCAGAGTCTCCCAGTGGCCTTGTTTTGTTCAGGCTGTCACTGTACCTTTCGGGTCAGCAAGCAGGGGACAGGGACCTTCAAAGGCCCCTGGCTCCCATCCTTACCCTCCAGCTTATAACCCAGAACCCTAGGGCACAAAGTCTGTACCTTCCACTCCCAGAACTTCTCTCCTGTTTCCTTGCAAGTGTGTGTTCTGAGAGCCACATGTGCTCCATCTCTGTACTTGTGTGTTCAGTGAGATTGGCCATGCCCATCAAAAGCCCATCTGCTTACTGAATCTTTCCTGCCCAATTTTTAGAAATATGCTCTGGTTCTTCTTTGCCTCCATACACTTAGCACACTGGGAATTGTAGAAATCTGAGCACACTGTGAAATGGGTCGGAGCTCAGAATCTTCCCTGTGTGCTGACATCATTTGGTTCTGAGCCTTTCTTACACAATAAATAATAGTCAAATGTTGGGAATCGAATTTTAGCCTCTTAAACTTTCTTTTATCAGTGCCATCCCACATGGATCCTAATCTTATTTTATTTTGCTGGTTTTGCTTTAGAAAAACAAACTGATGCTGACGTGTTCATTTCCTTTTTCTGTGTTAAAGTCAATCAGTTTAAATTGTTGATGACTCCACATACGCACTCAGCAACGGGCCAGCCCCCTGGCCCGCTGAGCCCACATGCCCATCCATCCCAGAAGATCAGCTGCCTTCGAGTGCAGAAGAAAGGCCTGCTCCAGGGTCCTCTGCAGACTGCTTCTGCAGCCCCAGCCAGAGCCCAGGCACACTTTTCTGGCTTTATCTACCTTCTATGGCTTGGATTTTTTAACTATTATCTATCTGTTATAATATGATTGACCTTATTCTTGTCACCTTTCACTCAAATCCATGCACTTACTATCTGATAGCTTTGTTGTATTTCCTGGATTTCTTCACTCACTGCCTTTCTCACAATTTATGCTCATTTCTCAGAAGAGGTTGATGCTGATTGTTTGCTGTGAAACTAGCTCTGGACAAAGTTCACCATACCAGTAAAAACAGTTGCTCCAAGCAACTTTTCTTGTAGAGGTATACAACTTCTGGTGCTGAAATCACTCTCTAGAAAAGACGTGAGCGGATACTGAATAGCCTGTGCAGTGGGCCCTAAGCGTACTTGTTGACAGCCAAGTCTCCCATTCATACTCCTGTTTCAGATGTGAAGTGCCTTTGGTGTACTGCCCTGCAAAACGGTATCCAGGACGTACATCTGCTTTATTTCACATCTTTTCTTCAGGATTTTTGGGGAGAAAGACCAGACTTTCTAGATTTTCTATCCATCAGCTTCTTTCTGAGATTATGAAAATTTGTTCCCCCACCAAATAAAAGAAGTTTACAGTGGAATTAAGAAAATGTCTTTTACTTGGTCAATTCTATGTTTTATCAAGCGTTTTCCACTAATAGAGCACTTTCACATACTTATTCATTCTCCCAACAAACCTATGGAACCATGAGCACCCCATGCAGCTGAAGAACCAAATCTAGAACTCAGGTCTGACTCTTACTCCAGCGCTCTTTGCCCTGCACTGTGTTGGAACCAATGAAAAATGAGCTCTTCATGTGAGCAATCTGCCAAAATAATTTAGAAACAGAGGTCAGGCAACTTCATCTTGATGTAGTTTGTTCTCAGTGGATTAATTTATGAATTAATAAAGTTGAGATAAATAGAAGAGACCACCGTTAACTATGCCATGAGAGCAACATCTTCACCTGATATATTTGTTTAGGAAAATTGCTTTCCTTGAAGACTTTGAATCAGAAATCGTCTTTGTGGCACATAGACTTGAATTGGTTTTGTCTGGGATCCACTGAAGAAGTCTGGACAGGCCAGTGAGTGGCATCTAGCTTTGGAGGGGCAGCAGATGGAGATGGGATCTTGTCAGAGAGGGGCAATGCTAGAAGAGCTAAGAGAAACCAAGCTAGAAGGACCAAGACAGAGGTGCAGAAAGAAATGAGGTAAGGCAGAAACTGCACAGGAGAGGGAAAAAGGTAGAAGGTCCAAGAACTCCGCAAATAGGGAGGAGGGGATTTGATGGGGGTAAGGATAGATTGTACAGAAATGAGTTTGAAAATGGAAGCAGTGCCCATGTGCTCCGGGGGATCTGTAGTTGGACAGGTTCAATGCTGAGTTATGGAGCCTAAGAAACACAGTTCTGGACCAATGACAGCTGTTCAGCCCTATACAAAATTATCAGGTATAAGTTAATATACTTTTAACACCACAGAGTTAATCTCCTGTCCAGAGGCAAGAATTGTTTTGCCACAAAACTTTAAAAAACTGCAACAACAACAACAACAACAAAACCCTCAAGTCTATGGAAAAGAATTAACTTTCTCAAAAGAAAATTTTAAGGAGTAGGAAAAGAAGCAATAGAAGCAATTGAAGACTAATTACAACAACCATTCCAAAGAGACAATGTGTAAATATTTTTAAAGGGATAAGATGAACATATTTGTGACTTTCATAGCCAGAGTAAACCTTGTCAAGATGTTGAATCAGTGCTGTCCTCCACTTTGGTTTCTATAAGTTTAAAACTCAATGATTAGAAAGCATGAAACCATAATGTTCTTTAGAAATAAAGGACACCTTGGTATTTTAGAAAATAGCCTAACATGCACCACGGGTAGCAAGGATTTATTTTGTCTCAGCCATATGCTTCTCAACCTGCTCATGTAGCTTAGGAACTGTCAATATGTGAAAACTTTCCAAAGTTACTTCTTAAACTTATATTTATTTATTTATTTATTTTGCCAAAAAGAAGTAGGCAGTGTTTAAGGTAAAAAAAAAAGAGAGAGAAAAGAGAAAAACCTTTGGATTTTCTCCAGTGATGGCACCTTTTACTTGTTTCCGTATGTTAGGAGATGCTTACTTTTAGAATATGTTTGTTCCCTGAATCCTGAATCCTGCTCAGCAAAATGTCATGGTACAGTTACGATGTGTGCATTTTGCAGAACGTGTGGGACAAATATTGTTGTGCTGATGATCTTCCAGTGCCCGTTGTCAGAGTTGGCTGGTGAAAAGCAACATTCTGCATGACATTCTCAAGGGCTCTGGTGGGATTTATCTAATCAAGTAGATCAGCTTCGTTCTTGCCCTCAGCCCCCAGTGTGCGGGTTGGGGCCCATCAGAATTTCTTATTATTTCAGTTATTTTCCTGAAATGCTGGTAGCAGTGTTGGATGCACCACCTTATGGGCTGCCTTCATGCTGAGGTCCAGTGTGATTTCTTCGGTCCTCAGTTTACTGGGCCTTAAAACAAGGGCAGAATTTCTCAGAATTTCAATGTTGTGTAACATATCAGCTGCTAGAGTCATTTAGGAAAGAATCTTTTTTAATGTGTAGCTTTAGGGGGAAAATTAATTATTAAAATCATCTGTTCCATGTCCCCACAGTTTCCAGATAAAATGTGTGTGTGTGTGTGGAGGCAGGGAGGATAAATTTATATTGACACGTCCCTTCGCCCAAAACTTTGCCAGATCTTGGGATAACTTACCCCAAAGCCCCAATTTCTAACCAACTTCTCCCTTTTCTTAGCTCCATCAGAGCTGAAGATTCTAGAAATTTTGAGTGCTGCCTCACTTTGGGTTGTGTATTTGGCCATATTAGTATTTCTAACTTACCCAGGAAGGCTCCTTCACCCCACTTACTAACATGTCCAACAGGTCAAAAACCCCTGAAAATTACTAGGCCTCTAAGAGTAAATATAGTAAATATTTTTATTAACAGTAGCTGAACATTTTCGAAGAAGCTATGTGCTCAATAAGAGAGTCCCCAGAATTTCTTTGAATAGGCACGACAGCTGTTCTTTAATACACACCAAAGGAAAGTTGTGTGTTTTTTTGTTTGTTTTACTATGGTGCAGGTTTGAGTAAACAATGGGGAATTATGAGTGGTTTCAGACCTTTTACCCGTCACATAGCTGGCTTGTTACACTAGGCATGCTTCATTATGAAAGTGAAGTAGTTTATATACTAACACAAAGTATAGAGTATCTTACACAAGAGAGCCCTGCTGCTCAGACTGTCTCCTTCCTGGCCATGTTGAACATGAGTGGCCATGCATGCATGTTATTTTCCATAGAGAGACACATGCTACAAGCAATTAAACAGCCCAGGGAGTTATATCAGGTGCTAACAGACATGCAGCTGTCTGGCCAGCAAAAAATATTGTGGGCTTGCTCTAACGGTCATTTGGTTGACAGAACATGGAGAATTTGATCTCTGATTTTAGGAGACTACTTCCTGTAGTTAAAAGAAATCACTGGGATTAGGGTTGCCTCCCATTTTGATTACCTTCTTCTGCAATACATTTTACCATTCTATTTTTATGTGTTTTTTTAAAAAATACTTTATTGAGGTCAAATTTACATACCATAAAATTCACCCATCTAAACTGTACAATTCAGTGATTTTTAGGACACCTACCCAGTCATGAAAGCTATCACCATAACCCAGATTCAGAACATTTTCATCACCCCAGTAAGATTCCTCATGCCTATTCTCAGTTCATCCTTATTCCTAAGCCAACACTGACAACCATTGATCTACTTTCTGTCTCTACAGAGTTACCTTTGCAGGACATTTCATATAAATGGAATCATATAGTATGTAATCTTTTGTGTCTGGCCTCCTTCACCTACATAAAGTTTTTAAGATTCATATATGGTGTAGCATGTATTGATGTTTCTTTCCCTTTTATTAAATGGCCTGGCTTGTTTTTTTACTGGCTTTAAAGGCTAATTGCTAGTAGGCTAGACCAGTGGTTCTCCACTTGGGCTGATCTGTAGGTTGACTGGAGGAATTTAGGATTGTCACAAATGCAGTGGCACATGCTACTGGCATCTGAGAGACAGAAGCCAGTAATGCTGCTAAACATCGTACAATGCACAGGACAGCCCACAACACAAAACCACGTGGCCCAAATGTCAATGGTGCTGAAACTGAGAATCCCTGGGTTACACTTTACTGAATTTCTACATGTCTTTGGGATACTTATTTAAAATGAAATGTTGCATGATGAAAATCTTCCCTTTGATGGTAATACATTTTATTGCATTGAGGTTCTATTTGTCTAATTTTATGTATATTAAATGTGAACTCATTTGTGAAAATGATCATTTGCTTAACAATTGGGAAAATTCTGGAGTTTCCTAAAATATTATTCAGTAAGTTGTACTGTCCACCAGAGAAAAGGTGAGGGAAAAAGGGTATATAATTTTTGTTTCCTGATTGATATCTCAATACAACCTGGTTTTGAAAATTTAGCAACAGAAAAGTAGCAAAATGTGATGGATCATACAGCTTAGTTTTCCAGAAAGCTACAGGAACCATTGTAAGGCTTATAACAAAGGCATTTAGTAAAGTACACTAAGTAAAGTAAGTTGATTTAGCAACATATTACACCATAATTGTTTTGGCTTGAGGACCAATATTGTGCACTCTGGTTATATTTTGCCAGTTCAGTTCAGAATTTTGAATCTACTGTTTTTCTTAACATTAGTGAATGAAGTTTACATGGAGACAGAGGTTAAAAGAAAACCAAAAACTAAACTAAAGAAGTTCCCATCACCTAGATTTTGGTGGAGCTTAAAACTCCTCTCAGGTTGGCCCAGGCAGGTATGGTTCAGTTGGTTGGAGCATCATCCCATAAACCCAAAGGTTACAGGTACAGTTTCCCATCAGGACACATGCCTAGGCTATGGGTTCTGTCCCCATTTGGTGCACGTGCAAGAGGCAACCTATTGATGTTTCTCTCCCTCCCTCTCTTCCTCCCTTTTCCTCTCTCTAAAAATCAATAAACCTGTCCTCAAGTGAGGGTTTTAAAAAAACTCCTCTTGGGTTGAATAAGAAGAAAGCGGCTAAAATTAAAATATTTTGTTTTACCTGAGACCAGAGACTGGGCTGATTGAGATGCCAAGACATGAAAGTGCATCTGAGTTCTTCCAAGCTTTGTGTGGTGATGAATTAGAGACAAAATACTGTGTCTGTTTGAAGCTTAATAACTAGGAGGAGACTGATGTGTTGTGAGTCAGTAAACCATACTCGGCAGAGGGTACCTCAGGAGATTTGACAAATAGTGGCATTTCAGCTACCCCAGGCAAGTTCTCTTCACTCTGATCTCTCTTTTGTTCCAGTGGGCAGCTCTGCCTCAGCTCTTCAAGACTCAGGCAATGATGAAGACCAAGAGTTGGAGGACAGGGAATAGGTGTGCTGGTTGGGAGGAGACAGGGGCAGAATGGGGTCTTTTGGCAGCTATTCTGCATTTAAATATCCTCTATCACCCCTGAGTCTTATTAGCCTATCACTTCCTGTCTATACTAACAGTAAAGCATATCAAAACTACACGGTGGAAATAAACTGAAAGCAAAAGACACACACACACTTGTGCACCCATACAACATGCATACATGGCACATGTGCATAGTACATGCATGTGTATCTGTGTATTCCATTCCATGTTTGTGTGTACAGACACATGCACACCTGGCATGTGTATATGTACCCACAGGTCCATGTGCATGAACATATAGTACAGTCAATGCATGCGTACACATACCCATATGCACAGACACTCATGCATACACGTATTCCTCAGAATTACCACAGGCATTTTGTACGCATATATTCATCACTGACAGATAGATATGCTTCTGTGTTACAGTTGAGGACACAAGCTCAGAGAGATTAAATAATTTGCTCAGTGCAAGTTATTAATACCAGCTGGATGTATGTAGTATTCAGCCTGGACTGAAAACAAGTATTCTCTAAGTCCACATTTCATGGGGAAAAGCAGTACAAAAGACAATCTTGCATTCAAAAAGCTGTAATTTCAACAACAAAAAATCAGTGCTTGTAGGGGTAGGGGACAGGGAGAGAGAAATGGGCAGAGCAGAGAAGCAGTGAAAATACTTCATATATTATAATGACGGATATATGTCATTATACACTTTTCCAAACCCACAGAATGTCCAGCACCAAGAATGAACACTATGTAAACTATGGACTTGGGGTGATGATGTATCAGTATAGGTTCTGACATAACAAATGTGCCTCTCAGGTGGGGGCTGCTGACAGTGGGGAAGGCTGTGTGTGAGTGCTGGGGGCAGGGACCAGGAGCTACATGGGAAATCTCTGGATCTTTCTCTTAGTATTCATTGTGAACCTACAACAAAACATATAGAAACTCCACACATAAGTGTTCCAGCTCAGTCATTCCAACCAGTCAGAAAAGTTTTAGCTTGGCCCATCAAATGCTGTACCCAAATTTGTCTATACCAAATCTTTGTCTGTCTGTCTGTTTCTCTCTCTCTTAAAATGAAAGTAGCTTTTTTCTCTGAAGATAAAGATGACATTTGCTAATTACTGAAATAGTATATAGGTATATGAAATATTTTTAAAAAGTAAAAGTTACCTCCATCTCTTCACTTCAAAATAAGCAATCTTAACATCTAATAAATATTGATCATGCTATCTAGGCAGATTAAATAGATGATATAGATGATCGATAGATGACTGACAAGAGGTTTATAGAAATGATATTATAGTATAGATACCATCATATAGCATGTTTTCTATTCAACAGTTTGGGTTGACATTCCCTGTCAATACATCTAATTTTATATCATCGTTACAAAAACAAAATTGATTCATACAACAGAGCAGAACAATAGATTGTGTCCTGGCATTTCTCTCTCTCTCTCTGTCTTTGTCTCTGTCTCTCTCTCCCCCTCTCCATAGGTAATTAAAAGAAGGACATGGAAATGAAGGCCTCCTCCTCACTCTCAACTAAAAAATAAAAACTAGGGATAAGTATTTTGAGTTTCAGCGATGTGAGGTGCTAGAAAGAAGGGAGTGTTTTGCGAATTATCTTCATGTTCATGTCTCCTCAGAACTGACTGATGGATGAACTCCCAGAGTCTAACAGAGGAGCAGTGTTTGTTGTCTGCCATCACTACTCTTCCCCTTAAGAATGTACCCGTTCTTCCATTCGGATGCATTCTGTCCCCTTAGGGAAAGTGCCGTCAATGAAGACCTAAGAAATATCTGGGAGCAGGAGACTTATTTAGTTCAGTAGGAAATGGTTGTCTTTTAGAACTTCACCCCCAAACCTGCACTCCCTGGACAAAGTTGGGCAGTGTCTTGACTGCCATCCCAGGTTCCGGTACTTCCCTCTGCTTTTCAAGCCTGACTTCTGTGATCTCTTTCTCACTCTTAGGTCTTCTTTGGAGACATTTTATTCTGCAAAAGGACTTCAATTACTATTATTTTTTAAATACACTCAGGAAATAATTATCCTGTAACCTTTTGAGACACACAATGACCTGAAGTGCAACCAGTGGGGAAACTGGTGATGTTAATTCTAAAGGGTGAAATGCCATTAAGCTGTCCAAAGTTAAAACCTCTGCCTTCTGCACCTCAGACCAAGGGCACATGCTCTTTGTGTTTATATGCAATGTCTTTTACCAGAGAACACAAAGAGTTTGCACAAGAGTTTATTTTAACCCTCATTATCGTAAGGAAGAAAAGGTACTTCCTTATGTAAAAAAGACTTGGTCCTGAAAGGAAAGTCAATTTATTTCATTTTAATTCCATCACAAAGAACTGGATGATCACCTAAGCAGTGGGCGCCAACCACCTCACCTTCCCGGACCACTGGCCTAGAGTTTTAACCAACCTCCTGTCTTTCAGCATCAGGTTACTACTGACATTTCCACTTTCAGACTGTTGGGAAACTTGCACAGGGTCACATAGTCACAAAGGGTGCAACCAGGACTCAAACTGGACATGGCAAGGCCTTGCAGGCATGTTCTTGACCTTATTCCACACTGTGTAAGAGCACAGGCACCATGGGGGCTAGGGCAGAAGTGCCCCCCCCCACATTCCTACTCTGTCCTTGAGACCAACAGGAATGTAGAGACTACAGATCCTGCACTTCTGGGGACAGTGACTTGCACTCTGTGGTCAGGACTGCATGGTAGCTTCCTTCAGGAGAAGCACTCCACCTGCCCTCTCATGTAACTCCTCCCCCTACCCCCTGCCATCATTCCTATCCCTCAAGGGAAGTTGATGAGAAAGAGTTCTGGATTCTGAACTGGATTCTGTTCTGGATTCTGGACTGGGGCTAAGGAACAGGGCTCTCAGGCACCTGGAGTCCTAAGCTTTTTAAAAAATTAAATACAGCCCTGGCTGGTGTGGCTCAGTGGATTGAGCACAGACCTGCAAACCAAATCATCACTAGTGTGATTCCCAGTCAGGGCACATACCTGGGTTGCAGGCCAGGTCAGGTCCCCAGTGAGGGGGCATGCAATAGGCAACCACACATCAATGCTTCTCTCCCTGTCTTTCTCCCTCCCTTCTCCTCTGTTTAAGTAAATAAATAAAATATTTTAAAAAATGAAATGCAAAGTATATAAAGCACAGTATAGCAAATAGCCAGGTTCCCACTATAAGAACGGATGGTTTAGTTTTGCTATTAAAGATATAAAACATTATAGCCCTAGCCAGCGTGATTCAGTTGGTTGGGCGTCATCCCACAAACTGGAAGGTCACCAGTTTGATCCTTCCGCCAGGCACATGCCTGTGCTGTGGGTTTGGTCCCCAGTTGAGACATGGATGGACGGCATGTATTTCTCTCTCTCAGTGAGGTCTCTCTCTCTCTCTCTCCCTCCCTTCCCCTCTCTAAAAATCAGTAAGCATGTCCTTGGGTGAGGATTGTTAAAAAAGATGTAAAACATTACAAATATAATTTCAATGATCTTTTAAAAACAAGCAAAAATAGCATGTATTGTTTACAGATGCACATATAAAGGCTACAAATAGGTGGGAGGATTGTGGGCCCAAATCACCATCTTGGTGGCCTCTGGGGAAAGAGTGAAATAAGAGACTGCAGTCATATTCATACAGATTGTGTGGCACTCTCCTGTTGCCTAGGACAATGACAGTCCCTTGGAAACCACAAGGTTTGTGGGAAATTTTCTGGAAGTTTGGCATTCATTACAGTCCTTTAGTTCCCAGGGTAGGGGAGGAGCAGTGGTATGGGCTGGGTGGCCTACAGACAACAGAATATGTGTGAAACAGTTTGGCAGGGGCTGGTGGCCTTAAACACATGTCCTTCTCAAATGCTCCAGGGTGCCAGCTTCCCTCCTAGGACATTTTGCTGTCCCCTCAGTACATCATGTGCCCTAGGGCTTTCTTGCTTCTGCATATGCTGACCAGTAAGTTTGCCCTGCTCTCCTCTCACGGGAAGAGCCTGTCTCATAGGAAGACTGCCCAGCTCCCTCTTTTCCAGGACTGAGCTCCTCATCTGAACCCTCCCTGCTTCCCTCAGACACATTCTACCTGCAAAATTCTTCTTGTACAACACATATCACACTGTATCATGCATTGTGTGTGCCTTATGTGTACATGTGCATGAGTGTGTGAGAGTTCCTGAAAGCCAAGGATGGCGTTTTACTCACCTCAGCACCTCCAGCTTTCAACACGCCACCTGACATGAGTGTTATCAAATGAAGTGTTCATTTTGGGAATGTGGGATTTGGGTGATTCTAAGCCTCCATACCTTTACACAATGCTTCTCCACGGACAGACCCTGAAGCCCACCCCTGCCCAACAGCCTGAGTTTAAAGTCAGTCCTGCTAGGTGGGAGCATGGCCATCTCATGCATGCTAGTTCTCTGAATTTTGTTTGTTTAATCCTTTATTTCCCTGATCTGTGGAGCCAGCAAAGAAGTGCTCAAAAAAGGTATGAGACATATCAAAATGGCACAAGAGCCAACCCGATGGAGTTCCCAATGGGAAAAGCTGAAGTAAATTGAGCAAAAAAAAAAAAAAAATGGCAACAGAGGGTCATCTTTGCTGAAGGTTACATTGAGCTGCACATGGCTTCAGGGGCATTATTATGAGTTAGCAATGTGGCAAAAGAAATCAAGACCAAAATTCAGAACTACCAGACTGCCCTTTTGACAGCCACTTCCCCAGCCAGAACCAGACCAGGAACTGTTGGCAGAAGTTGAACTTGCATCCTGTGAGAAGGCAATGACCATTAACAGGGGTGATGTCTCCATTTGCAACAGGTACCGGCATGTGCACAAGTCCTTCTGCCCCATATGCTAGGTGTCAGCCTGGGGTGACTGCCGGCAGAAGGCTCATTTCCTGGAAAGATCTGAAGGGCCTCTACCCCACCTCTCCTCTGTCCTCCATCCTCCCAGGGAGGTAAAGGGACCTGGGCACATCCCACCTGGGACCCTGAATATGGCTTAACCAATATTAAATACTTGGAAAAATGAACAAAAATAAATTATTGTATTGAATTCTGATACACAAAATGAAAGACCATGCATTCATACCGGTGTAAAAAATGCAAACCCAGTGAGATGAGGGAATTCATCTGTCTTGCTCCCTACTCACTACTCTTTCTCCCTAGGGTCAAGCTTAGAACATGGCACATAATACATGCTTAATAAATAAAGTTGAATGAAGGATTTGTATTATTATCACCACTTAACAGATGAGGGAATGAAGGCCTCAAGGTTAAACTATGGCTTAAGCAAGTACAGGTAGTAATAGGCAGAGCTGGGGTGTCTGTCTTTAAAGGAAGCTCTTTTTTACTATCGCCTCCCAAAGGTGAAGCCAAGAACTCAATCAGCTTCCTGGTTGTTATCTCTCAAAGCGCGCTGAGAGCCAGAACTGACACTTAACAACTTTGCAAGTTCCTAAAACTTTGGTTCCCATCGTAAGGTATTTTTAAAAACATAATTTACATTTTAGTATGCCGCATTTCAACAATCTTTGAGAACCCAAACAGTGAATGTCCTTGGTTTAATAACACAATAATGGCAAATGGAGAGATTGTTTTGGCCTATCATGTCATTCAGACTTTATTTTTGAAAACTTCAGATAATCAGAATGTTTTCCCAATAGTAAAAATAACTGAATAAATGTTTAAAGTACTTTATTTGAGATCAATTTAATGACAATATTTAGCAGCAGTTCCAATGCTTCACGCCTTGTTGTTTAGCGTCAACCTTACTCCAACTGCATATACATCTTCAGTCTTCAACTGAGAAGCTTACTACCTGGCTCTCAATCGTTGGTTTATAAATGTAGTATGTGAGTGCCAGTGAACTTTTCAAAATTCGTGTCAGTATTGTACATAAAATGTCAAGTTTAATGATGAAATAAATAGTTACTGAGATGTTCTATGAAAGCAATTTTTAAACTTTTTCATCTCATGGCATACATAAACTACTAAAATTCTGTGGCACAGCAAAAAATGATTTTTGGTGATTTGACAAAAAATGAGTATTATTTTGATTCATTCATACCAAATGGCTATTGTTGTGTTGGGTGTTGTCATTTTTCAATCTGATAGTCTAAGAGAAAAGAGGTCAGTGCTCCTGACTCAAGAGTCAGGTATTGCAAGTCTTAAAAATTCTTGTGATGCACTAGTTGAACATTACTGTTTTGTGACGTATTCCAGTCTCCTGTCTGTTTGAAGTGCATTCAGTTCTGTGGAGTGCGTTGTGATCTCTTGGATTATGTTTCTTTAAGAACCATTGTTAGAAAAATGAGGACAGAGGTTTGGTTCCTAGTTTCAGGCTCCCCAGGCTGGCAGAAGCTGGAATTGCTTCAAAGCCACCAATTCTTTCTGTGACCATTTACCAGAGTTCTCTGCTAAGTGACTAGAAGTCACCAAAGGAGAATGGAGTGAGCCAATCTCTTCCTGTTCCTCTAAGAACACCTGACAGTCCCCTATGCTGTGTCAGGTACTGTTTGGGTGCTGTGGAAATAGCCATGACCAGACAAGGAAGGCCTCAGCTCTCCTGGGGCCAATGTCTCCACCAGACACCACCAGAAGGTGGTGATTAAAATGAAGTTGGGCTTGTGATTGTGAACTTGTGATTCAGAAATGTAGGGGTAGATTTCAGGGAGAAGCAGTTGATTTCAGGATAGAATCAGGGGAGATACCAAATGAACCTGAAACTTGTGGGGCCGGAAATAAGGAAGCGTTTGAAAATGAAAGGAACCTGTCAAGATGACACAGAGCTGACCTGAAGGAGCTCCCAATGGCCAGAACTGGAATAATTTGCTCCACAAAATTCATGGATCATAATCCATAAATTAAAAGTATTGAAGTCTAATCCTTGGAGTAAAATAAATATTCATAAATGCATACTGATTTAAATAAACAATTAAATAAATTAACAACAGAGAAGGGGCAGCTCACCCTTACAGAAGAATTCAAGTTAAATGTGGAAGGGATGAGGAAAAGCAAAATCACCAACAAGCAAAAGTATAGTAATAGTGGTTGTAGGCAAGGTTCATTGATGGATGTGCGAAGCCCTAGGCTAAGCTTTGAGTAGAAACAGGACATTTTCATAGTATCAACTTGTCTCTCCCAAGAAACTGATCAATTATAAGGAGAAAAATAGTAACTCTACAGTATAAACTCTGCAGCCACCTCAGCGAAGTCATTAAGGTAACATCGCCAAGAAGAAGTCCTGTGGGAGGAGGATGCAGTATCATTTCTGTGGTATTCCTGACAAATTTCATCGTCTCAATGTAATCAGTGATCAGAAAATAGACAGATCCAAATTTTGGGAAATTCTGCAAAGTAACTATCAAGAAATATCAAGGGCATGAAAGACAAAGAAGGAAAGACTGAGAAAACATCGAGAATGTAAGGGTGGGAGTAAAGAGATGCTGTTAAACCCTGGCGGGAGTTGTGTGTCATCTGGAAAACTTAGAGCCAAGGAGAATGTGCTTCTGAGTCTGCAGGGAGAAAATGAAGTATGAGGGAAAAAGCAACTGAATTTGACCAATTTCAATGGGCAGCTAGGATCGTGCAAACTCAAATTTCTTGTTTTTCTCAATAGCGGGTTTGAAAAGTTAGCCTAGTTTGAAAAATTGCCTTACTTCTCTACTTCATTATACCTGACTTTGTGCAGAGCATTAAGTCCTGTGAAAATGATAAAGATGATAGAGAAATAGAAAGAGTGGCCCTTAGAACTTATTAAGGGGATAGGATATTACAAGAGAAATATACAAATCAAAGATTAAAAACATGCCTATAATACACGGATAAAGAAAATGTGGTATATACATGCAATGCAATACAACTCAGCCTTTTAAAAAGAAGGAAATCTTGCCATTTTCAACAGCATGGCTGGACCTGGAGGACATCATGCTAAGTGAGGTAATCCAGATACAGAAAAGCATGTCTTACAAGTAGAATCTAAAGTAGTCTAACTCACAGAAGCAGAGAGCAGAACGGTGATTGCCAGGGCCTGGGGTGGGGGAGCGAGAAAGAGGAGAGCGATGGTCAAAGGGTACGAAGTTTCCATTACACAGAATGAAAAGTTCCAGACCCACGGTACAAACGGTATTGTATTACTTAAATTTTGCTAAGAGGATAGATAGTATGGTAAGTGTCCTTACCAGAAGATAATAACAATAGAAGGGATTGGAGGGAATTTTGGGGAGGTGGTAGATGTTTACAGCCCTGATATTGGTCATGGTCTCACAGATGTACACTCTTGTCCCCAAACTTGAGTTGTGTATGTTAAACATGTACTGCTCCTCCATGTCAATCATACCTCAATAAAGTAGATTAAATATTAGATAAATCGATGATTATTTTTAAAACCACGTCCATAGATATTACATGTATTCTGAGATATAACCTTGTGCTAAGAGAAGGGACAGGCCATTCAAGGTGAGTGGGACAGACAAGATCAGTTTAGAAAGAGGAAGTTGAAAGCTGTGGTTGAATGGTTGAATTAGGGCTGCAAAGAGAGTATTCTGGGATGAAGAGAGACCTGCCTTTTTCTGCTAAAGACAGAGCACATGAATCATCGGGAGATGAAAGTATGTATGGCAGAGGTGAAAGGCAGCAAAGTGGCTAATCTTTTTGGTTGAAGAAGGCAACGTAGGCTACTGGGTACAAGGTTATGAGGGTAATTGGCATCATGAAGATAAATATCTTTGAAGTATTTGGTCAGATAATCAGGGCTGATTCAAGAGCATTGTGAAGCCTAGAGATTCTGAGTAGGAGGAGAGGGGTTCAGTTAGATTCCCAATGGATCACGAAAGCTCTGAACAAGGGTGCAGCACGTCCCTGAACACCAGACTGAGAAGGGGGCTGTGGAGAAGGGAGCTGGTCAGCCTCAGCAGAGGAGCTGAGAGGCCCAGAGGCTCAGAAACGGAATGAGGCCTTTGGATTTTTGCCAGAAGAATGTCATTGGTGGTTTTAATAAAAGTAGTTCCTCTGAGGTAAAGACCAGAGAACTAGAGCTGTTCAACTGAAAATTTATTGAAGGCAGGAAACCTGTTCTAATATATCTTTGTATTTCCCTATAATACCTCGCCCAGAATATCATCTTTGAACTTTGACAACAGAGTTCTGTTTCCCTGAAGAGACCTTCAACCCAATCCAGAAAAAGGCACCAATGTGAAAATAAGAGTAATTTACATTAAAGACATATTTAACGGATACATTTTAAAGGAAGAAGGAAGAGAACGGAGGGCTGGCAGAGATGAGGGACTGAGTAAAAGTGACAGTCAAGAAATATTGTCATAGTATTTAACATGAATCAACAAGTTGATCTTAATGTATGCTAATTTTCTGTTCTTAACAGAGATGTCTAATGGATTTGATTGTATTTTACCCCTAAAAATATATAAACAGGAAGAAAATGGGAATAAGAATAATCTATATAAATAATGTGTGACCTCAGCACATTCACTGGGGTTTTCTCTAACCCGTGTGTTTTTCTTAGGTAAGATCGTATCATGCATGCAATTTCACATCCTGCTCTCTTCCCTTAACTTCATAAGTATTTCCCCCCAGTTAAGAAAAGTTTTCATGAATATAATTTCCCAACTGCGTGAATGTACTAAGGTGTATTTAATTGTTCCTTAAAGGTTAGGTATTTAAATTAATTCAAGTTTCACAATAATGAATGCTGAGATTAACATTTTTGTAGAGGTGTCCAATTGCTTTCTGGAAGGGGTGTGTTCATTTCAGCCACACAATTGTTGTCTCATGTGGTCTCAGTTACGTGGATGTGAATTTGCTTTCTCTGCTTGTTATTCACTCATTTATTCATTTATTTGAAAAACATTTATCAAGCATCCAATATGTGCAGATACAGTTCTAGATGTTGGCAATACAGTGAAACAGAGTATCAAAGCCCCTGTCCTCATGGGGCTCACACTCTAATAAGCAGAAATGAACCATTAACAATGCCAATAAGTAACAGAAGTAGACGGTGAAGAGCTGAGAAGTGCTCTGGGGAAGATTAAGGCAAGTGTGACTATATGAGTGTCCAGGGCAGGTAGGGTCCCCCTGCATGGTATCTTCGAATAAAGGCCTTAAGGAGAGGAGGGAGCAAGCACAGAAGGCAAAGAGCCTTCCAGACCAAGGGGTTGTTAATGAGATTGGACATGGTTTTCAATCTTGATCATATTGAGCTCATTTTATAATGAAGCCTTCAGTGCAGGGCTATCTTCACTGCCCAGCTCATGCTGTTGACATCAGGTACCTCTAATGACCCCCTCAATCTCAAACTGTTCATCTCTGAAATGAAATCACAATGCCTGCTTCACTGTTCCACAAGGTGATAGTAAAAAATGACTGAGGAGTAAGTGCAAGAAAGTCCCACTTAGCAAGCCGCAGACCAGATGTTAGGTTGGCCCCTCCGCAGCTTACCACTGAACATGAATCCAAAGCAGCATTTCTGTGGAGACCTCTGTCCCCCTCCACAGTCCACCTCAGCTGGAGGAACAGGCCCTTGACTGAATATGTCACTACCAGGTTCCCACCTCCAGTGAGGACCAGAACAACTTCATGTTTCAAAAACAATTTGGGAAAATAATCCTCCAAAAAGTTGCCGTATTCATAGGAAGCCCTCAACATTTATTCCCTCCTTCGAATGCTTACACCTGCATGCTGGCTGCACCCAGCGTGTGTGCTCCAGGCTCTGACGGGTATAGCACAGAGCGACATTTCCTCCCAGGCCAAAGGGACATGCAGTGACCTCAAAGGAAGTTACCTGGGTTGTTCCCACTCAGGGCCACTCCAAAGCCATTCTGAATGAAACCTCTTGGAGGGAAGTGATCAGCATCCATGGTCAGAAGAAACCTAGTTCCTCCTGACCTCCCCCTGCCCCCATCTCTACAAGTTTGGGTCAGGCAAATAGAGAAGCCTGCTGTTAACCGCAATATCCACTGTGTTGAAGACAGTTAATGAATCGTCTGCTACTTTTGTGTCTGCCAATGGGTCCTATAGGTGCACACCTAGCCTGATCCCCTAGCTGTTTCCAATGTAAGTACCAAGTGCTTTTTACAGGGTAGTCAGATCAAATATCCCTCTGGTGTATCTTCAGCCCAAGTTTCCAAGTCAGATGTATTGCCCTCCATCTCAAACCTCACTCCTCCATCTTCGTTCCCTAACCCTGGCTCTCTGCACAGCTGCTGTCCCCCTGCCTGGCCACACTCGGCATCACCTTGTCTTTCTTCCTGCCTTTCCTTGCACCTCCAACCCATGTTGCACTCACTGCAACGTCTGCCTTCCT
The DNA here is from genome assembly GCA_004027735.1 of Carollia perspicillata. Lineage (NCBI taxonomy): Eukaryota > Metazoa > Chordata > Mammalia > Chiroptera > Phyllostomidae > Carollia > Carollia perspicillata. The sequence continues at coordinate 23,507 of PVKM010000506.1, read as the reverse complement.
AAAACTCAAGTTCGGTTCTGTCACTTCCTGCTCCCAAACTAGGAATGTGCCTGCCCAATACCCACCTCTAGACCCTCTGTGTTAGTCACAGTGTGTGGTCCTCAACCCCCTGAATCAAAATCTCCCACCTTCTGGTGGAAATGCAGATTCTGGGCCCACCGAATGATTCTGAATCTCTAGGATTACAGTGATGTTGAAGAACTAATGTCCAGTAAAGTACAAGTTCCTTAGTTCATACAGAGGCCTTCCATGGGCTTCTATATACCCTGAGTCCCCACCTCCACCCCAGACTATGTTTTTCTACCAATATCCCACTGTCACATTTCAGTACTCCGGCCACCCTGGTGTCAGCCTAGATGGTGAAATCTGTTCAGGTCAAATGCAATCTTGATAATACTGTCTCTAGTTAATGTACTCCCTTTTTTCATTGGTCATGATCATATTTCATTCTGCTTCTGTTTCCTCCCATGGATGAGTGGCACATGCACAGTCCAGGCTCGTAATCGTGGTGTCCCCTTTGTGGTGGGCTGCGTGTCATGGCTACTCTTGTGTCTTCGTCTTCTGTGGTGTCTCATGCTGTACCTCACAAAAGTTGCTGATCTAAAATAAACCACAGACTCTCAGAAGAAAATCATGCTTTGTTGGGACTCAGGATTTAATTCCAGTTTGAAACTAGTGCAAGAGAAATGTCGTGTACTTGCTGCCAATTTCAAAACTCTGCTTTAGCGAGCCCGCCTCCCCAAAGAGAGGGGCCCTGCGGCAGAATGTCTTCCTGCCCTAAACAGTTCTCAGAGCCACTAGAGAGGGGACTCAGAAAACACAGTGAAATGTAAACTGCCACATGGGGAGGACAGTCCCTGGCACCTTGAAGAGAGAAGAGATAGTGCAGTTGGAGTGCAGGATGCATCGTGCCCCCAAATCACATAAGATTAGCCAATGGGTCCTGCATGTGCTTATATCTAAGAGACATGGTCACACAGTGGGGTTCGCAACCCTGGAAAAGTGAATGCCTCCTGTAGTTACACTGTTGCCTGCTGAGACATCTTTCTCAACCAGAAAAATGGAAAAGTGAACAGAAATTGCTCTCTCATAGTTAGGAGAGCTACAAGGCTGGGGATGGGGTGGGATGGGGAGGAGGGGCCTTCCCAGAGATCATGGAACCTTCACAAAAGACTAGGGAGCCATGTGTCTACAAAACCCATGGCAAGGAGAGTGCCAAAATTACTGAGATCTGTACAGGATAATTCAATATTTCAAAAATAGACTTTTTCAGAAAATTATTCAATATGCCAATGCGAAAAACAGTACCCACTAAATATATATTCATCAACTGGGTGTTTTAGTGTGGGATTCAAAATGAACACATTCTGGAACTTAACTTTGCTGATAAACACTAAACTTGATTTTCAAAAGGAAGGAACATTGAAGGAATCAAGGAAGTTTTATGGGGGAGAATTAGGAATATTGATTTTTAATTTATAAAGATAAAGGCACAGAAGAACATATGGGGGCTTTTCATTACAAACACTACAAAAAGAAGCCGAGAAGTAGTAAAATTTACTAAAAAAAGGGATGGCATATTAATTTCTAAAACAAAAAGTTCATGCAAATCAGAAATTGGCAAAATACAACCTCCCAAAAATTCCATGTAAGTCACCAGAATGAACATGCCCAAGTGCAACCTGTAAGAATTAATTTATGGACTGTGATTCCCTTGTCAGGGACTGTAGAGTAACACATCAATTGTTCAAGATAAAAGCAAAATATTTCTGCCAAAGAAACTTAATTAAAATGTGCAACAGCACAGCCCCTGAGGCCACATTTTTTATATAAGTGGGTTCCTTTTTATTCTTGACAGAAAACCTAATTCAGTGACAGAAACAGACAAATCCATAGGTTTGTTCACTGCCTACTGGCTTTACATGATGATTTTGCAAGAAGTCAAAAAGAAAAGGCAAAGTGTTTAGAAAAGAAAGAGAATTTCTGAAGAGAGTTTCAAAACAGAAATTTTGGTATAAGCTGGGTGAAGGACACAGGTTAGTTAAAAAACTGCTGAAATCCTCCTGTGAGCTGGGTTCCCTGGGAGGTGGACTCAAGAGTACACGGCTGCCCCTCCCAGGAGAGGTCCCCAGGGTGATTGGGAGCTGCCCCTGACACAAAGGTCCCAGAAGGTGGGAGAAGGGAAGGCTAGCCAAGGTGATCACAAAGTCAGCACTCACATCTTGCTGCACATCTCAGATACTTCCAAGCAGAATTGTCCTCTTAAAACCCTCTGCTGTTCACTTAAAGTATTCTTACCTGGTGCTATCAATTATAGCCTTATGAGAAACAACTTATAGCAACATATGCCTTTCAAGAATGCCAAAACAACTTGTTCAATGTCCAGACTGTCCCTCTCAGTTGAATGCCACCAGCACAATGTGTGTCCATTCCCACAGGGCCACGGCTGCCTTTGCCTGTGTTATTATCCTGCTTATATGTGCCCCTTCAGAACTTTGAAGTTGTGAGATGAAATGGCTAGGCAAAGTCCAAAGCATGAACCATACTGAGCACATGGGCCTAACTCTGCATTGGGTGCGTAGGGGAAAGAACAAGCATTATACTGACAGCTCTGATTATTCCCTTATTCACTCATTTGGCCATATCAACAAGTCTCAAGTGAAGGTGGAGGAGATAACAGTCTTGGATGGAGACTGGCAAAAGGGCTGGGTGAAAATTCAGAAGCTAGGGGCTGCAGACATCAACAAGCTGAGGGCTGTCCTTGCTGTCCAGCTCATTATGTTGACATTGACAACTCTAATAACTCCCTCAATATCCAGTGTTCATCTCTAAAATGGAATCCTAGAGGCTGCTTCTCTTCCTCACTGCGTTAAGGTGAGAAATGATTGAGGAAACTCTCTCCAAATGTGTCAACAACCCTCTCTGAAGTATTGAGAACAAGGCCAAGTGTGGCCAGCTGGCTGCCACTGGGGGACAAGCACAGAGCAGGAGGACGTCGTGTTGTGCCCATGAGCTCAGGAAAGTCACAGGTTTTTACCTGCAGTCAGAACACTTCTGGGCAACAGGCCAGCTTCCAAAGCAGATGGGGTGGGCCTCATGTTACACACTGTGTCCCAAGGAAAATGTCCAGTCTGAGGTAACTGCATGGGTCTATGGGTGTGTGCCATTCCATCATACCTATGGACAGAATCCGAAGGCTCCTGGAAGGCCAGCCTTTTCTTCTAGCTCAGAGATACAGAGCAGGAATTTCACATCACACTTCTGAAGGTGCCCATTTTCATAGTCTGGTGCCTTTGCAGAACATGTGAAGAACATGTATCTAAGCCCCTATCCTAGGTGGGTTGCCACCTGACTTGGCTTGGATAGCCCTCTCACACTTCTGAAATACAACAAATCAGCTGCATTCATACATGACAGTCATAGAATGTTAAAATATTTTTAGATTTTTCTAAGGTAGACAGACATATGTAGAAAGGAGTTGAATGAGAGTTTTTTGAGTTGCCTAATATCCAACTTCAAGTAAACCTAACAACTCTCTTGCTAAAATCAGTTAATGTGTATAAAGCACTTAAACTGCTGTGTGTAAGAGGGAGGCTGCTCTAACATATAAAGCATGGAGCAGAGGAGAAACCAACAATTCCACTCTAACATACCCTCTTCAAATACTCCTCAAGAGGCCAAAGGGACAGCTCTCCTTCCCTGACAGCTCTCCCTCCATTCGCTCCAGGCACTGCAGGTCATTCCAGCCCACCCCCAGTTCCTACACCAGGCCTTGGGCTCCCTGGCCTGCTTGTCACTGCCCATGGTTCCCCTGCTTATAATGCTCCTCCACCCTGTCCTGCCTGGAAAAACCTGGCTATGCCATCAGAGTTCTGTTCATATATCACTTCTCCTATTAAACCTCTTGCAAATTCCCAGCAGTCTTGCACAGTGCTTTGTTCTACAAGTGATGCCTACAGTCCTTTCCCCCAACTATCTCACTGAGAGATGCAATGGCCTCTACTGTGTCTGTCCTTTCTGCCAGTCTGAGCGGAAATGGCCTAACATATCACATTTATTTTTTAAAGATTTTTTTTATTTATTTGTCTTTTAGAGGGGAAGAGAAGAAGAGAGAGAGAGAGAAATATAATGTATGGTTGCCTCTCATGCGCGTCCCCTGCTGGGAACTGGCCTGCAACCCAGGCAGGCCGGCACTCAATCCACTGAGCTACAACAGCCAGGGCACATATCATATTTAAAAGGTAAAAGTTGGTGATTGCACAGGTAAAACCTGAGGGCCAGAAGATAGTGCACTATACTTAGTGAGTCCCTGCGGTCCATGCTGGGAGACACTGCCCACATTACATTGAGGAAAGAAGAATTCATTTCCCAGCTGCTGAAAGTGTTGCAGGAAAACTTGAGTCACCGGGTTCCCCTGGACTCTCAGAACTAGCAGAAGTGGCCCTCTCCCCTACGGAGGGCTCTGTGCTCTCCTTATTCAGAAATTATGCAGAGGCTTCTCTTCTGCATGACACTGTATGCCCCCTCAGGCTCTCCCCCATCGCTCCTTCTGGCTGGCCACCAGGCCAATGAGCAACCCAAATTACTGTGCAGTCTGGCTGCAATGTGCAGAGCACTAAGTTCACAAAGGGACGGTGCCCAGAAGAACCTGTAGCACCTACCTACTTGTGGGCCTTTGTTCTAAAACTGCTGGGCCAAGCAGGTGGGAATAACCTGCTGATAAGTGCAACACAATTGAACATCCAGCAAGGGATGGAATTAGGAGCATCCCCCTGTCATCACTCCCAGAGACCATCTGGTGAATGTGTGCTTCTCACCTCTGCGTAGCTGGATTCTGCAAAGTAAGGGCTCCTGGTTCCAAATGGACACTGTGAGTGTGCCACTGAAGTCTAAGCTAAGGAAGACATAGAAGAGGCTCCTTGCTGAGGGGTTAGCAAGTGAGAAGTCACCATCTTGACCTTGCTCATCAGGAGATGTGGAGTGCTATTATACAATAGGATAGGAAGAATTGACTCATTTTGGCCCTGCTTATGCTCCCTTGTGCAGTTTTGATAGCAAATAGTAATTAGGGGTGCAAACCCTGAACCAGTAAGGTCATGGGAACCAGGGGTTCAAAGCCCTTGGGGATGAAGGTTTAGGTCTTACCACCAAGTCAGCCACTGGCCCAGCAGAAAGACAGAGGAGGAAGCACAATTAATTTCATATGGGGCCCCAAGACCAGCAACAGTGGTGGGACTGTAATTTGCCCACTAAGCCTTCCTCTTCTAAGTCTCCTGCAGAATAGGGTTGCCAGGTAAATATAGGATGCCCAGTAAAAACTGAATTTCAGATAAACAATGACTAGTTTCTTTATTGTAAGCATGCCTGTAATATTGCACAGAACATACCCAACCTTAAAATATGTACTCATTGTTTATCTGGAATTCAAACTTAACTGGGAGTTCTATATTTTTACTTGCTAAACCTGACAACCTTATTCCAGGAAGAGAAACCACTGGAAGCCTGGAGGAGCTGATCCTAAGATGTGTAGAAGAGTAAGTGGACCAAAATAGAGCAAGGAGTAGACTTGGGGAGATGCTGTCATGTACTGTTCAGATCCCCGGTTCTTGGGCTGCTTTGGAAGATGGTTCTCAGCAGGCAGTCCTGGTTGCTCCCACTAAATAAAAAAACCACCTTGAAATCCATGCCTCCTTCTAAGGACAGCCTGCACCTTTGAGTGATGGCTCTGTCTTTTCACTCCAACTTATAGCAGGCATTTCTTACCTCCTGAGCTCTGTGCAGCATTGGCTGAGGCCTTTCTGGTAGGGCATCACATGTGTTTCAGCTTCTCTTCCTGCCAAATCCTGCTTCTTTCCCCTGGCTCCACTGGTATTTGACCCAAGAGCAGACCCTAATGAACACCCTACAGGCTAACCTTCATCTCGGGGTCTGCCACTATCCCTCACTTAGAGGCCAAAGGAGGGTAGCACCACATTATGTTCTTGTACCCAAAAGCATGCCCTTAGAGACAAGACACATTCATTTTTAGAGCTCGCTGCTTTGAGGCAATTAGCATTTTTAGATGCTGTATTTCAAAAGTGATCAAGAGATAATTCTGTATTTCCAAATGTAAGGAAGCAAAGGGACATTGTCCCAAAGGAACTGCAGCATTAACCTACATCAACCTGGATGTTGGGATGTCATCCCAAATGCCCCCTGTCTAGTCCCCATAAACCTTTTTGTCCTCCAGACTTCTTTACTTACATTCTTGGTTATACTAGTCCCCTAATCTCTGAGGCTGGAATCTCTGCAGTGATCTTTGACTCCTACCTCATTGCACTGTAGGCACCCTGCCCCTTGGCACTCTTCCTCTCCTTCTGCAATTACTCCTCCATCCACTCCTCTCTCGTACAAGAGTTCCCTGCCTCTTACCTGAGTTCTCCTAGGACTCCTGGCCTTTTCTCTGCTACCTTACCTACACTACAGCCAGGCAATTCTTCCTTCAGAACAATTCTTACCTTGTAACAAGGGAATATGAGCCATTGTGATATAAAGCCTAAAGAACCAGCACATGGTTTTCCCTGTATCCTTTCTGTATGCCATGTAACCGGGAACATTTTAAACAGATGCTGCTCTGCCAGCCTGCATTCTCAAAGTGGTGATGACCAGCAGTAAATAATTCATGTGAACAAGCAGTAGCTCTGTGTGGTTGTAATCCCCTAAGGTTTGGGGACTTGTTAGCACAGCATAATCTAACCTTTCCTGAAGATACATTGGACCACCCAGAGTGCCCTTGGGTCTCAGAAGTAACATTTTGTATGTGACAAGTGATGGGATGCTGTTTTACAATGTTCAACTGAAAAGGAATTTGATGAACTTTAGAATAACCCAACATTAAGAACTTCTACCAATGGGAGGAATTAGAGGAAGCTTTCTGCTTTTCACCTCTTGCTTCAATTTTCAGAAAATTGCCCAAAGTTATTGCAAACCTTTTACATTTTTGTTGGCTTCGTGGAGGGACTTGGCAGTATCAAATGGTCCCTTGTTAAAAGCCAAGTCACTGCTTATGTACAGAGGAAGAAAATGTTACAAGAAGACTTCTTAGAATACTGGCAAGAAGAGGAGACAAAACAGGAACAGTTGTTTGTAAACCAAGGGAAAGGAGATAACGTGGCCTTAGTGTCTTTGACTATGTGACCTTTTATTTCATAATTGACTAAAATGACAAGTCCAATTTCCTATAAGCCTGGAAATGGGTTATTCTCTGTGCCTAGGAGAAAGCCATGCATGCCAGCTCTGTACCCTAAAAAGAGCTCACAAACTAGCCCCGAACAGTCCTGTTCTGGGGATGCTCAATGCTGCATCTCTGCAAAGTTCTTTCACTGAAGAAACTCAGAGAACTTTGAAAATTAGGGATTTCTGGTCAAGATGGAGGTATAGGTAGACACACTTGCCTCCTTGCACAACCATGAGAGGAATTACAGCTAACCACAAAACAGAAAACACCCAGAACTGCAAGAAAATCAAACTGTATGGAAGTTTGACAACCAAGGATTTAAAGAAGTTATATTCATCCAGATGGGTAGGAATGGCAGAGATGGGAATGGGAGCAGAGAGGGTGTAGTGTGGTGGCAGCAAGGTGGCAGCCAGCAGAATAGGTGATCCCACAATCGGGGTACCTGGGGAGGGAGTCCAAGGCCAGTACTGGCAGTGCAGGGTTCCAGTGCTAGAAAAATAAAGCCTCATAACTCCTGGCTATAAAACCAGTGGGGGTTAGGGTGGTGAAGAAAACATTCAGTCTCTCAGGAGAGTCCATGTAAAGGGCCCACAGGGTCCTAGAATGCATGCAAACTCATCCACTCTGGGAATCACCACCAGGACAACAGCTAGAGAAGTGGCAGGCACATAGGTGACTAGAGGCAGGGCAAGTGCTGAACAAGCCTCCAGCAGTCAAGCAGCAGCATTTCCACATCTCAGACCCCTTCTCCACATACAAAGCCACAAAGTGATGAATCAGGCTGCCCCATACACTGGCAATTACCTAAGGCTCTGCCCCTTACAACATAACAGGTATGCCAAGACAAAGAGTCAAAGCAACTCTACCTAATCCAAACAAATACAGGGAGGCTACCAAATTGAGGAGACAAAGAAATATAGAAATATGCCTTAAATGAAGGAACAAAACAAAACCACAGGAAAAGAACTAAGAAAATTGGAGAGAGCCAACCTATGGGATGCAGAGTTTAAAACACTGGTGATAAGCATTCTTAAAGATCTCACTGAGTATGACAAAAGCACAAGGGGAAAAAAATGAAGGCTACACTAAGTGAAATAAGGAAAAATTTACAGGGAACCAACAGTGAATGGAAGGAGACCAGGGTTCAAATCAACAAATTGGAACATAAGGAAGAAATAAACAGTCAACCAGAATAGAATGAAGAAACAAGAATTTTAACAAAAGGAGAGAATAAGAAGACTCTGGGACATCTCCAAACATGCCAACTCCCGAATCATAGGGATACCAGAAGGAGAAGAGGAAGAACAAGAAATTGAAAAGTTATTTGAAAAAAATAATGAAAGAAAGCTTCTCCAACCTGGCAAAGGAAATAGACATACAAGTCCAGGAAGCTCATAGAGTCCCAAACAAGCTGGACCCAAAAAGGACCACACCACAACACATCATAATTAAATTGCCAAAGGTTAAAAATAGAGAATCTTAAAAGCAGCAAAAGAAGAGAGTAACTTACAGAGTTCCCAAAAGACTACCAGCTGATTTCTCAAAAGACACTTTGCAAGTAAGAAGAGACTGGCAAGAAGCATTCAAAGTGATTAAAAGCAAGGACCTACAACCAAGATTACTCTATCCAGCAAAGCTGTCATTTAGAATTGAAGGGCAGATAAAGTGCTTCCCAGACAAGGTAAAGCTAAAGGAGCTCATCATCACCAAGCCCTTATTATATAAAATGTTAAAGGGACTCATTTAAGAAAAAGAAGATCAAAACTATGAGCACTGAAGTGACAGCAAACACAACTATCAATGACTCAATCTAAAAACCAATAACTAAGCAAATAACTAGAACAGGAACAGAATCATAGATATGAAGATCATCTGGAGGGTTATCAGTGGGGAAGGGAAAGGAGGAGAATGCGGGAAAAGGTGCAGAGATTAAGAAGCACAAATTAGTAGGTACAAAATAAGCAAAGGAATGTCAAGAACAGTATAGGAAACGGATAAGCCAAAGAACATATATGCACGGCCCATGGACATGAACTAAAGGTAGGGATTGATAGAGGGAAGCAGGATACAAGGTGGAAGGGTGCAAAGGGGGAAATTGGGACAACTGTAATAGCATAATAATGAAACATACTTTTAAAAAGAAGAGAAAGAAAATTAAATTAGGAAGTATATGCCGCTCTATACGAAAACAGTCCGGGTTTATGTGCCCTATTGCTGATACCATGGAATTTATCACTTTACAAAGAAAGTCCAACTCAATTCCTTTAAACTGGGTTGTAGTATGAGCATTTAACATATAATTCCATCTCCAGGGCTTTTTATCTTAACTCTCCTGTGTAGGTAGCTTACAAGTTTAGATTTTTTTCAGAGGGTTACATATTTGAGTGTGGTGGTTGAGAAGCAGCACCCATTTCCTCCAATTTCCTTAAAGTGAATATAGCTTTGTGAAGAAGAATGAAGTGAAGACAAGTGGTTAGTTCAGTGGCTTTGAAAAAAATGCAGCTTTTTGTACTTTGAATTTACCATAACCAAAAAGGCCACTGGGCAGCTGCTAATGGTTCTAAGTCAGAGCAGAAAGAAGAAAACAGTTATTTAGGATTGAAAGAAGGTTCAGTGGTTACCTACTGCCAACTTGCATGTCACAGATGAGAAGAATGAGATCAGAAAGACTGCATCTCATCTTCCCAGTGTTGACTTAACCAAGGAGTGCCAGAGCAGAATGAAAGGGGCACCTCCAGACTGACAGGCCTACACTCAGAGGCTGAGTCTGAAACATGAATGCAACAGTCAGCCAAATACCAATAGACTAGAAGAAAGAACAGTTGGTCAGAATGTGTCTTTGGGCAAGACATCTGGACCTCAGTGGACATCTTCGATCCTTTTCCTTATCTGTAGAGTCAAGCTGGATATTGCCTGCCCTGCCTACCAGGCATTTTTGGTTGAGAGATCAAACAAGAGAAAGTCTATGAAACTTCCCTAAATGTTGAACCACAAAATAATGGTAACAATCCTGATTTGTTAAACACTTGGGATGTGCCAGGCATTGTGCTAAGCATCATTTCATTATCACAGCACAGCAGGATTTAAGGAAGGCATTTCCTTCATTGTACATGGGAAGGTAAGACTTTGTATAAATAGTTCATCTGTGATCTCACAGATTTGAATGAGGTCTAGCTGATTCTCCTACCCAAACATTTAATTATCAAAAATACTATATCAAAAATACTATATCAATAATACTATATCAGTAATATATCAATAAGATTGATGTAATAGTAATAATACTATAATGGTATATGACACTATATAGTGTATATGACTATAGTATGCTGGTACTTACTATACTGGTACTATATTACTGTGTTACTATAGTGCATAGTATAGTACTATATTGTATATTGCATAGGCATATTACTAATTCTGTAATAATAACACATGAATTGTATAATAATACCACCATATAAGATTATTACGAGGTAGCTATTGCCATGGTCAGATGAGGTAGTTATTACCATGGTCAATGGTAATAATTAACAGTGCATACTTCTATAACCAAAGAGCAGTAGAGGAAATATTATCCTATATGAACTACATTGTAACAACAAAACATTTTTAGTATCTTCCCAATTTCTTGCAATAATTTAAAAAATGATTGACCTTTAAAATTTTCAAGGATATAGTTGCATTGGTTTTAACATGCCCTGGCTGGTGTGGCTTAGTTGGCTGGAGCATGTAGCCCCATAAACTTGTTGGAGCCCATGCCCAGGTTTCAGGTTCAGTCCTCATCAAGACAATTGATGTTTCTCCCATCAATGTTTCTCTCCTTCTCTCTCCCCCTCCCTCCCCCTCTCTCTATTATGATTACTATGAGGTAATTATTGCCATGGTCAATGGTAATAATTAACAGTGCATACTTATATAACCAAAAAAGCAATAGAGATATTTATCCTATATGAACTACATCATAAATTCATATAGCCCCTCAACCCCTTTGAAAGATGAAATTAGTGGTAATAAGAACATTAAGAGTTTTAATAATTAGAATATATTATTGCTTGCACTCACCTCATCATAAAAAAAATCGCTTAGAGTAGATCGATATGACAAATGAGTAAACCAGAAGATGGCGTTGAAGATTAGCATTCACACAAGGCAGACTGGTAAAGTCTCAGAAAGTTTCATACAATGACTGTTGTTTTGAACTTCTAAAAGTAGATGAGTGAGAAAAATGTTGAAACTAACTAAACCTGGTGCAGAGGACACATGTACGAAAGTATGAAAAGCTCTAGTTTGCCATTTTTGTTCTTAGCAATCTTCTCCTGTCTGTTGTTTACGAACACTTTGGGGAAAAGAAACTCACTGACTAAAATGTAACGCAACACGAAGATAGCATTCTTCGCTTTCTGCACTGAAATATTCCAAGTTCCTACAGCAGCTCCTGACAAGTAAGTAGTAGGTGCTCAAAATGTATTTGTTGAATGAATGAACCTGTGAAAGAACAAGAAAGGAAGAACAGGTTGTGACCAGAATTTTCTTTGAACAAAACCCTGTTGTTTATTACATAGATTCTGATAATGGAAAATTTACTTGGGTGAATAAATATATGTCATCCTGTTAATTTCTGAGAAAGTCCATGTGCTTTAGGAAAAGTATACCTAATCTATGTCTCACTGCCTATTTTTTTCTAGACTAAACTTAGTGGGGTTTTTTTGTGGGGGAGGGGGTAGGAGACATTGATCCAACTGAGAAATAAGTGAAATCAAAAGCTTTTCAAAAGTTGTGAGTTGACCCCGGGGTGATAGTGGTCTAAAATCATATAGAAACTGTGAGCCGAAGGTTTACCTGAAATTGCTAAGTAAATAAACATGCTCATGGTATCCGAAATGCTGTGGTGAAAGTTTAGGGGGCAGATGTTCAGGGACTTCATTTTTATATGAAGGACATCTTGGAAAATTAAGTAAAATTTCTGGTCCACTTATAAATTATTTTTACTCTGGACATTTATACTCCACTAGTAAATTGCTTCCTACTCAGTTGAGATTAAAACTATGTCATTTTAAGATGAACTTAAATCCAGAAGCAAATATTCACTTGGAGATTTCAGGATCCCTCCCTCACCTCCATGTAGCTGTAATTGAAACTTTGGGGGCTGTGCATTGCCTCCTGAGTCACTTCAATTCGCCAGTTGAATAGATGCCAAAGTATGAGCATTTCAAACATGCAAACAGTATTTGAGCCACAGTTTATAGTTCAAGGGATCTAGGCCATTTCCTTCCTTCCTTCCTTTCTTCCTTCCTTCCTTCCCTCCCTTCTCTCTCTCTCTCTCTCTGTCTCTCTCCCTCCCTCCCTCCCTCTCTCTCTTTCTTTCTAATGAGTACTCTGTCCTCTATACACTGCAGAGTGGCAGAGTTCTTGAGGACAGCGGCGGGACCAAGGATGCCCCCCCCCGCCCCCACAGTTCTTCAATGTGGACAATTCCTCTCTCTTTGGTTACGTGCTCTGCAATCAAAGTCCCCTTCGCATCAGATTCCCGCTCCTACACATCCCCCACTTCCCGCCCTAACCGAGTAGTAGTCGTTTGGGTGTTATTAGTTATCGACCGGCCTCCAGCAGGTCCTGGAGCAGAGGCGAGGTCCCCATTTCGCGCCTTGCCTCTCGCAGGAAACCACCTCGAATGAGGGTCGTCCAGGCCGCGCGTTCCCAACACAAGCAAAGCGAAGAGTGTGGCGGAGGGCACCGGAGTCCCTCGCCTAGCCGCGCGGGCGCCCCCGAACCCTTGGCCCGGGATTTGTCTGCGCTCAGCTAGCTCTCTGCTCTCAGCTAACAGCGATCCTCCCCTCCCCTCCTCTCTGAGGCACCATCAGCCCCGCCCTGACCTAGGCTCCGCCCCAGCGCGGCTTTTAAGCTCTTAAAGTTCCTCTTTTTCAACTCGGAGTCTTAGTTTCAAGACTTGAACTTGGGACCCACTGCTGACCTCAGCTCCTAGTTCGGGGCAAGGTAAGACCTGGGGTCGGGCTGGAGCATAGATGTGAGGCTGGCACCACAGAGAACCCTGAGCGAGAGGCCAGAGGTCCCTGGGACCATCTCGAAGGCAGCATGAGAGACCCCCAGCTCGGAGCCGAGAGAAAGTACTCCCCTCTTGAGCGAGTCCGAACCCCCACCTTGTGTGGTCAGGGCCCGAGGCTTTTGTGCGGGCTCTGCGGAGGGCCCCCGGGGTACTGCCCGAGCATCTCCACCGGCTCACCCCGCTCCCGTGTCCCCACCACCGTACGGGGCGGCCCAGTGCCGACCGGGACAGCGCGCAGGCACCTGCTGACCAGATGGGAGAACAAGATTGTGGGTCCTCAGGAGTGGCCGAGACGGGGCCGTCGAAGGCACCCAGACGGGGAGGCAGTATTCCTCGCAGGAGAGAGCCTCTTACTTCTGAGGCCCCTTCTGCTCCTTCCTAAGGGTCCGAAATCCACCGCGGCCTCCGGCGCGTTTTCCCTGGCTGATTTTGGAGGAAGAGGAGCTCCAAATTTGGGGTACTTGGGGCCTGCCCTCTGCTGCCCCAACCCCAGTCCTTCCCGGTCACTCGCACTCTCTGCTGCGGCTCTCCTGCGCGGGCCTCCAGAGTCAGGCTGACTCTGCACGCGCCATCAGCATCTCTGGCTACTTGGCTACGCTCCCTGCCAAGTGCCAGCTCCCTGCCGTTTGTTGCCCTCAGCGTCTACTGGATCCTTGCTCTTTGGCGAGGGCTCTGGGCTATTCTTGAGACATAGAGTTCTGGCGAGGGAGAAGGCCCGGAGGCGAGTTGGTGGATGCGGAGCACCTGGAAAGACCTAAGTGCAGGCTAGCCCTCAGGCAAAATTGGCGCGCAAGGGTCGCCGAAGGAGTGAGACATGGGGAGTAGGCAAGAGTGGAAACTGACTGTGGACTGACCGTAGATTCGGGATGGACAAAGAGGAGCAGGAACTACGAGCGAGTGTGTAAACGGGGTGCCAAGAAGGGTGGAGGCTCCATGAGTGTGCACAAAGGCTAGAGTTGTGTGTCTGGGTTGTGGAGTGCGTAACAAGAACGGAGAATCTACAGGATGGGGTAGAAAAAATAGATTCCGCTGAGAGCGCGCTCCGGAGGAGACAGGATTGTGCACACCGAGGGGACGAACCCGGGCCAGCCGAGGTGTCTTCTTCTCAATGAACTTTGATGACACTGCTTAGCGCGCGCCTCTCTACCTCGAGACTCCTGGGCCTCGTGGTCATTGGCAGGGCGGTTTGGGTCAAGGTAACCTGAGCGCTGAGCTGCGGTGCTTAAGGGCGGCCTTCCTCTCCCCTGCAGCGCAGAGTGAGTGCTGGACGCAGACCTCGGGCTCGAGAGGGCGGCAATCGGCGCGCTGGGCATGAACCTGGAGGGTGGTGGCAGCCGAGGTGGAGAGTTCGGCATGAGCTCCGTGAGCTGCGGCAACGGGAAGCTCCGCCAGTGGCTGATCGACCAGATCGACAGCGGCAAGTACCCAGGGCTGGTGTGGGAGAACGAGGAGAAGAGCATCTTCCGCATCCCCTGGAAGCACGCGGGCAAGCAGGACTACAACCGCGAGGAGGACGCTGCCCTCTTCAAGGTTACACACACGTGGGGAGCCCGCGGTCTGGATGGGGGAGGGCCCCAGAGAACCAAATCCACTCTGCGGTGAGCCCGGTTCGTGCTCGGTGCGCCCGCCCAGTGGTTCTCAGAGGGGAGGTTACAGACACAGGACCAACTGGAAAGGGTGGTCCTGGGTGGGCAGGCCTGGGTGGGCGGGCCTGGGACGGCAGGGAGCAGCGGGTGTCTAAGGGCTGAAGCCCTGACAGGAGGGAAGTTTCAGCTTCTCTAATGATTTCAAAAACCGAGAGGACCAGGTCCCGATCCCTATCGTGTAGTGTGAGCAACACCCAGGGAGTCAGAAACTTCCAGCAGCAGGGGAGTACCTGTTGGCTCGATCAGGGCAGGTCACCCATGCCAGGACACTGGCTTGAGTGTCCCTGGTTGTAATTTTGTGGATTTCTCTGTTTCCATTGGGCCTCCATCTGTACCCCTGGATCCTTCCTTGCCTCCTCTGATTAACTTTTGTTTCTATTTGTCTCTCTCTGTCTCTCTCTCTCTCTGCCAACCCCCAGCCCCCATGGATGTGCTGGAATCAGTCTGTTTTTGTCTCTTTCACTCTATGTTTCCCTATGTTTTCACTACTTGTCTCTCTCTCTCTGAATATTTTTTTCCTTTGGTTCAGTGTCTCTGGTACAGGCTCTCTCTCATTCCACCTCTCCTTGGGCCCTTCCATCCTTGTTTCTCCCTCTCTATCTTTCTGCTTTTGTTTGTCTGACTCCCTGTTTCCAAGTCTTTCTCTGGAATTTTCTCTAGTTTTCTGTCTCTCTTACCAACCCCACCCCCATCCACCAGCCTTTTGGGTTTCTCTCTTTCTCTTTCTCCTTCTCTATCCCTCTTCCTCCAGGATCTCTGTTTTGAGCCTCTTTCTGGAACTTTCTGTCTGTGTGTGAGCTTCCCTCATGACTGTTTTCCCCTAGAGAAGTTAACTCAGTGAACTGTGTATTACGGCCCAGCCCCACCACCTGCAGCCAGAGCACATGTAGGGGACTTCCTCAGGGAATTTGCTCTCAGAATACCTCAGATTGTCTGACAGACCGGATGTGCTCCATTGGAGAAGCTCATCCCACAGCTCTGTCCCTAGTTAAAATCAATCGTGATTTAGAAACTGGGTGAGTAGTTCCTTCCCCAGCACTCCTTTACATCTTGCCTACCTTTCACAAATACTTAGAGACTATTCAAACCACTTGTCTTCAACTCAGCAATGATAGAGACCAGTACTATACATAGAAGATAACTGGTAGGTTTGTCCTACATTTTGAGTGACAGTGTAAATTTGAAGCACTGAAGCATCATTCTTTTCTTTAGAAATACAATTCCCAGATTCTTTCTTAAAAGATCTGTATTTTAATTGTTTCCTCTTCTTCCTCACCAGGCTTGGGCACTATTTAAGGGGAAATTCAGAGAAGGCATCGACAAGCCAGACCCTCCTACCTGGAAGACACGTTTGCGATGTGCTTTGAACAAGAGCAATGATTTTGAGGAACTGGTTGAGAGAAGCCAGCTGGACATCTCGGACCCCTACAAAGTGTACAGGATTGTTCCCGAGGGAGCCAAAAAAGGTGGGGCTTCATGGTGTGAGACCACAGAATATTGACAGTCAGACACCTGTAACCCCTTCATTTCATTCTGAAGTTTATTTTTCTATTTTTGTTTTTTCATAGCCTACCTGCCATCTGCCTCATGTTCAGGCCCAGGAGGCTCATTGTCCAAGTTCTCTGGGTCATTAATTGAAATTCTTATGGTATTAGTGTAGCATACTTTCTCAGATTCCACCTGCTTGTGTGCACATGTGTGTTTGCATGTGTGTGTTTTCCAGTTAATTCTACTAAGTTATGGGCCCAATTCCCCAACAAAAAATGGAAAACTTGTTCAAAGCTTTGCTTATCTATCAGTCTTACATGATTAACTTTTTGTAAGAGGGAAGCACACATTCGTTCACATATTGCTACTATTTATAAAAATTAAAATGTCAGCTTTTAAAGTGTACTATGGTCAGCTGGGCTGCTTTTTTTAAAAAAATATTATATTTATTTATCTTTAGAGGGGAAGGGAAGGAAAGAGGGAGAGAAGTATTAATGTATGGTTATCTCTTGTGTGTCCCCTGCTGGGAACTAGCCTGCAACCCAGGCATGTGCCCTGACTGGGAATCGAACCACGATCCTTCGGTTTGCAGGCCTGTGCCTAATCCACTGAGCCACATCAGCCAGGGCTGGGCTGCTTATTAAGACTCAGATTCCCTCTTTCCAAGATTCTGACATTGTGTCAGAGTAGAGCCCAGGAATCTGCATTTTAAACAAACCCTACAGGTGATCTTATTTGCAGAATATTTTGCTGGTGAGGCCCTTTCTGTCACACACAGGTGCATTCACACACAGCAGGATTTTGTAGAAATCAGCTTAATCGAATGAACAAATAATTGCCCAATGAAATTGCTGAAAAAAATGTCTTAGAATTTGTCAACACTATTATGCATTCTAAGAATTAAATCCTCAGTTATTTTTCTAAGATTTGATGCTTACTTATATCAGTTCCTTTTTCACACTGTGCCATTTCCCTTTTGCAAAAAACACATAGGAGCAAAGCAGCTCACCTTAGAGGACCCACAGATGACCATGAGCCACCCCTATACCATGTCGACGACTTATACTTCACTCCCAGCTCAGGTATGGTAGAAGGCGCAAGGCTTCCAGAAGGGAAGACTGGGAAAAAATACACAAACAAACAAAAAAAAAACCTGTTCTTGCTCTTAGTCAAACAACCCAACCAAATCCCTGGTCACTGAATGAGTGTCCCACTTTCAACCTGGTGTTGCTCTCGGTGTTGGTTTTAAGTAGGGGAGGAGTTGGCGTGTCTGCCTGTTGGTACAGACTTCTACTATTGATTCTAAAATGTTCTGGGAAACAGACCTATTGTGGAAGTTGAAGATTTTGGAAGCAGTACTTTATATCATGTGAAACCACAGGGCAGCTGATCTCTTTAGACTTTTCTGATGTGAATTACAGCTCTGTTGTATTCACTTTGGTGGGGAAAAGAAGGCTAATTTCCTCACAGTGCTTTTGGTGCCAGGTTTAACCATATGATGAAGCTTTACATAAATCATTACTCTACCACACTATCTCCATTGTGCTTATTTTGATTCTTTATGGCTATTTTTCACCTAGAGTGATGAGCCATTCACTCCAGAGTCTTTCCGATGATAAAATGATTGGGCTGCAGCCAATGAATAGATTGCCTGAGGAGTTTGGGAGGATATGAAAGAATCTGCTCTCATTTCCCAATGCCAACAAACTGTCTTTGCTAATCTGGCTGCTTTTATCTCTTTAGCAGGTTCATAACTACATGATGCCACCCCACGACCGAACCTGGAGGGAGTATGTCCCTGACCAGCCCCACCCTGAAATCCCCTATCAATGTCCTATGACATTTGGACCCCGAAGCCACCATTGGCAAGGCCCAGCTTGTGAAAATGGTAAGGACTGCACTGGGGCTGGTTCCTGTAGCTGCCACTGACCCAGCAGAGCAAACCTGGCCAAAGAGCCTTGGTCTGTCCTGATCTGTCCTTCTGGGCAGGACCACAAACAAGTCTTTTCCCTTATCGGGACTGCTGGGAAAGACTTCACAGGCAGGGAAGGAGAGTTTTCTCTCTCCTGTAGGATGGTAAGGTCCTCAAAGGAAAGATGCCAAGGTTCACTAATACTGGGCCTACCATGTGCCAGGACCTATTCTTGTAACTAACTACCTTATGTCAATCTGATTTAAACATGACAAAGATCATTTCAAGTAGCTGAAAACGGCTCCATTTTTATAGAAGTAAGCTCACAAAACGTGCTATAGGAGAGTGAAACTGGTGTTCCACTTCGGATCTGCCAACTCTGAAGCCCAGCCTTCCCCTTAAGATAGGAAATGTCAGATGGCAAACTGCTTAGCTACATTTTCTCAAATTATCTATTCAACAAGTTAACATTTTTTCACCTTGTTGAAAAATCTTAAGCTTTATTTTTAATCCTTGGCAAAAAATAGTAGATTTTAGCAGTCTTCCCTCCTGGACTGTCCCTTAATGTTGGCTGAGGGCCACAAAATTTCACAGATCTGTTTCTGTCTACATGTCTGTCAAGTGGGCTTACTGCACCTGTGCCCAAGCCCTCCCCCTCTACAGGGACACCAGGAGATTACTGAGCTAGTATATTTCTCTTAAACAATGGTGTGCCCATTGTAGTCATTCTTGGGATTAGAGATGATAATAAGAGGAATGAATAAATACCATTAAAAAAGAATAAAAAGTTTCCACAGTGTATGTAGTGCTGGTTTTGGACCACTCTGGATTATATGTGGTTCCATGCCTGTAGGGGTTCCCCAGACTTCAAGAGGATATCTCGCAGCAGAAGCACTAATTGGTTAAGTGAAAAGAAAATTTCAAATGGCATGTTTAGTGTAACATAACACACAATTTTATAATTCTTGAGTTAGTTATATAAAGAGAAATCCTGAGAAGGGCCAACATATAGATTCTTTTGTACGTTCTAGGACTATCTGGTCAGTTCCCCTTTTTCTAGTTATGTTCCAGTCACTGTTGGATTCTGGTATTGAAGAAGTACACCATTATTTAAGGTTTGCGTTGAGTAGCATATTTACAAAAGAACTCATAATTCAGTTTTATTAGCTTCTCAGGAATAACTTGAAGCAAAGGTTGGTTTCCCATATCACGGTTGGGTGAATTAGTGACATTAAACTTGTTTCAGAAATTCAGACCAATGTCCAGTGCATATGGCTCCACTAAACTAATAATTCCAGGAAAGAGAAAATGCCTAGAACTGCACAAAAGAGATGGAATAGGCAGACATATGTTGAAGCATTAGGTGACATTAAAAATAATGCAAAG
Organism: Carollia perspicillata; assembly: GCA_004027735.1. Taxonomy (NCBI): domain Eukaryota; kingdom Metazoa; phylum Chordata; class Mammalia; order Chiroptera; family Phyllostomidae; genus Carollia; species Carollia perspicillata. The sequence goes on along the minus strand of PVKM010000506.1, from coordinate 3,792 downwards.
TTTTGCCCTGGCTGGTGTAGCTCAGTGGATTGAGCATGGACCTGTGAAGCAAAGGGTCACCGGTTCGATTCCCACTCAGGGCACATGCCTGGGTTGCTGGCTAGGTCCCCAATAGGGGACACATTACAGACAATCACACATTGATGTTTCTCTCCCACTCTTTCTCTTTCCCTTCCCCTCTCTCTAAAAATAAATAAATAAAATATTTTAAAAAATAAAAATAAAAATAGTGCAAGCTTTTAATTGGGCTCTTTGGCCTGAGAACTCTTATGGACCTGAGCTCACAGTTCTGCCATGAACTTGCTGTGTGAACAGGGGAGAATCACTCCATCTCTCTGAGTCTCAGTTTCCTTATTTATCAGTTATGAAGGGATGTTGGTCAAACTATACAATCTCCCAATTATAAGATGAATACATTCTGGGGATCTAATGTAAAGTTAACAATACTGTATATTTGACATTAAAAGTTGCTAAGAGAGTAGATCTTAAATGTTTTCAACACACACACACACAAAAATTGTAATTATGTGTGGTGATGGAGGTATTGACTAAAAAAGGAAAGGAAGGAAGGAAGGAAGGAAGGAAGGAAGGAAGGAAGGAAGGAAGGAAGGAAGGAAAAGAAAGAAAGATTGATTACAGAGGGAGAGTTCCGAGTTTCCTCCCAAAGCTATGAAAAGGCTCCTTCCTCCTCCGGATTTGGTTTTTGCCATAGGACTTTTAGCTTATCTTTGCCTGTTGAGAGGCCTATGGTCGGCTCTGGAGAGCCAGTCCATGGCCCTTCATTCCTGGGTTTGGTGCAGGCCTCTCTATGTTTGGACGAACTCTGACTTTTATTTGCAAATACAGGTTGCCAGGTGACAGGAACCTTTTATGCTTGTGCCCCGCCTGAGTCCCAGGCCTCTGGAATCCCCATAGAGCCAAGCATAAGGTCTGCCGAAGCCTTGGCCCTCTCAGGTGAGTATGGCATACGGTCTGGAGGCACCCACAGGTGGCCTGTGTCTGCAGAATTCACCCTCACTTTTGGGTAGAGTTGATGGGGCAGTTGGTGAGCACAGTCTGTGGGCACTCACTCCTCCAACTGGTACCTGGATGTGTGTGGACACATCTGAACTCCCCACCTCTGTGAATGAGAAACAGCATTAGCAAAGTTAGCACTGAGAAGCTCACTAGAATTCTGATTCAATTCTATGTGTCGGTTGAGTCATTTTAAGGTCTCCATTGGCATTTATCTGAATTTCCAAGAATATGCAAACACTCCATTTCATTTACCTAGGGCCCCTCTTCAGCTAACACCTTCACAATGTAGTACAATTTCTTAGAAAACAGCACCAGGGTTTCTCATTGTGAAAAGCTGATCACTCTTCCAGGTTCAGCCATAAACAGGTCTTTCTCATCAGCGTCCAGAGATGTTAGTTCTGGCTGCTTTGCACTCACTGCATTTGTGTGAGTATTGTGGTCTTTCTCTGAGCTGTAATGTGTCTTGCAGAAAAAATATATGGATTAGATCTGATATTTAAAGTTTCTCTTCTAAAAGGATCCTGGCACCTTGATCTTACCTGTTTTAAGAAAGGCACCTCAGATGTGCTAAGCCTATGTGATGTATATATATTTACTTTTTAGATAATGTGTTGGGTTGTTTAAGAATGGGATTTGTATTTATATTAAAAGTGAAAAGCTTAAGCCTCTGGATCCTCTTGCATCTCCCCAACCCAACCCCACTTCTTCAAAAATCAGTGATAAAAAACATAAGCTAAAGTCTCAAGTTTCAGGGACACAAGGATTTTGTGTACCTTTCTTGCTCGGAGGGGAGCTGGAGTTTCATGATTTAGTTCTTTTTGATTCCAAAGTTTTGAATGAGGCTGCTGCCTCCCCTTCTGAGAGGCTCCAGAGTGACAGAGGGGAGGAGATTTTCCAAGCAGAAAGTCTTGTGTTTGCTTTTAGCAACTTTCAAACCCTTTCTTGAGCTCCTAAAACTTGTGTGAGTGCCTGAAAAGTAGGAAATAAACAGCTGTGTATATCACTGTGACCTCATGATTTCTGGTGACATTAAATGAAATGAAACCTGCCCTGCAATTCACCTCTAATGGCCAACGCCCACTCTCATCAGGCTGCACCATCAGGCTGTGAGCTGCTCCCAGCCAGTGTTTACAACAGCAAAAATTGAAGTGGAGAATTGACACAGTTATGTGGATTAAGTTTAAAAATCTGCCATTGAAAAATAAGAGGGTTTTGTGGGTTTTCGTTTTGGGCGTGAATAAGACAGATTAATTGAGTGCATTTATTAGAAAACTGCCATTCCCATCCTTGTTAAGTTCCCTACGGTTACTGATAGGAAGCTTTTTGGCATTTCAATTAAGGGCCCTTTGCAAACCTATCTTGGTCTTTTTAGTCTGTGAGTCATATTTTAAAGAAGGTTATGAAATGAACAAAATTGCATAAATAAATGCATCCTGTTTAATGTTTTAGAAAGCGTTGTTTTAGAGTTATTTTCAGACTTCAACACATAGTCTAGTGGGATTTCAGCAGACTTTACTCTCAGAACACTTCTCTCATTTATTCTTTTCTTTCCACATGGATTAATTTTATTATACAAGTAGAACATACATAGTGTGAAAACTAATGAAAAATAAACATCACATTCCCACCACCCAAAGATCACCACTGTTAAGGCCTTAGTGCTTAGCCTTCTTGAAACTTTAATATATACGTATTTTTAACCTTATGACATCATATTGATATTTTAGGGTAGTTTCAGATGTGTGGACATATTCATTTTTTCCCCTGACACATCATTATGCTCTTTTTCTTTTTGCTAGTAAAAATTAAGCTTAGGGTTTACTTTCTCCCAAATAGAAACTGATTGCCATGCTTAAAGATGAATTTTTGTTCAGTGGTACATGATTTAGTATTTTAGACATCACCACTACTATCATCACACACACAAAAATGACATAGGAAGTTCTTAACAGTAGTGCTTTCTAATAAAAGTCAAACCTACTTTGCAGAAAACTAATGAAAGTTTTGCTCCCCTACCCTCCCCAAACCCATGGTCCCATAAATTTGGAAAATGCTGACTTAGACAACATCAAATTGATTTCTTGTGGAACTTCTCCAATGTCTCTCATTGTCTGTGAACCTCCAGGAGGGAGAGAAAGGTATGCAGCATATAATAGATTTCCTGACCCTGGAACTTTTTACTTTCTACAGAGCAAGTTGAGGTATCTGTGTCCGACCAAATATTCTTTGCTCTGGCTCATAGTCTGGCATCCTGATGGGCATGCAGTGCTTCTCAGTCCTTTAGCACTGACCCCAAATGTTCTGTTTGCAGACTGCCGCCTCCACATCTGCTTGTATTATCGGGAAATCCTAGTGAAAGAGTTGACCACGGCCAGCCCTGAAGGTTGTCGGATCTCCCATGGACACACCTATGATGCCAGTAACCTGGACCAGGTCCTCTTCCCCTACCCAGAGGACAATGGTCAGAGGAAGAACATCGAGAAACTGCTGAGCCACCTAGAAAGAGGCGTGGTCCTCTGGATGGCCCCCGATGGGCTTTATGCCAAAAGACTGTGCCAGAGTAGGATCTACTGGGATGGACCCTTGGCACTGTGCAGCGACCGGCCCAACAAACTGGAAAGAGACCAGACCTGCAAGCTATTTGATACACAGCAGTTTTTATCAGGTAATGCACCTAATTATCAATTAGAACTGAGTGCCTCATACAGAAAGAGAATAAAGGTGGTGATGGTATGTCTGCCACAATGATCAAAAACAACACATCAATCCAGCCAG